>SJYA01002676.1:97930-119412 GCA_006410615.1 Neotragus moschatus
TTTTTTTTTCATTCTTAAGTGTATAGGAATGCAAGAGATTTCTGTGTATTAATTTTACATGCTGTGACTTTACTATATTCATTGAGCTCTAGTAATTTTCTGGTTGCATCTATTGAGAAGATCATATGGTTTTTATCTTTCAATTAGTTAATATGGTGTGTCACATTGATTGGTTTGCATATATTGAAGAATCTTTAAATCACTGAGATTAAAACCCACTTGATCATGGGGTATGGTCCTTTTAATATGTTGTTGGATTTGTTTGCTAGAATTTTGCTGAGGATTTTTGCATCCATGTTCCTCAATGATGCTGGCCTGCAATTTTCTTCTTTTGGTGGTATATTTGTCTGATTTTGGTATCGAGGTAATGGTGGCCTTGTAGAATGAGTTTGGAAGTTTTCCTCCCTCTGCAGTTTTCTGGAAGAGTTCCAGCAGAATAGGTGTCGGCTCTTCTTTACCGGTTTGGTAGGGTTTACCTGTGAAACCCTCTGGCCCTGGGCTTCTGTTGGAAGACGTTTTATCACAGTTTCAATTTCAGTGCTTGTGGTTTGTTTCTTCATATTTTCTATTTCTCCCTGATTCAGTCTGGTAAGGTTGTACTTTTGTAAGAATTTGCCCATATCTTCCAGGTTGTCCATTTTTTTTTTTGCAAGAAAATGCACTGGTCATAGCAAACACCCTCTTCCAACAACACAAGAGAAGACTCTATACATGGACATGACCAGATGGTCAACACCGAAATCAGATTGATTATATTCTTTGTAGTCAAAGTTGGAGAAGCTCTATACAGTCAGCAAAAACAAGACTGAGACACTGACCGTGGCTCAGATCATGAACTCCTTATTGTCAAATGCAGACTTAAGTTGAAGAAAGTAGGGAAAACCACTAGACTGTTCAGGTATGACCTAAATCAAATGCCTAATGATTATACAGTGGAAGTGAGAAATAGATTCAAGGGATTAGATCTGACAGATAAAGTGCCTGAAGAACTATGGACATTGTACAGGAGGCAGTGATCAAAACCATCCCCAAGAAAAAGAAATGCAAAAAGGCAAAATGATGGTCTGAGGAGGTCTTACAAACAGCTATGAAAAGAAGAGAAGTGAAAGGCAAAGGAGGAAAGGAAAGATATACTCATTTGAATGCAGAGTTCCAAAGAATAGCAAGGAGAGATAAGAAAGCCCTCCGCAGTGATCAGTGCAAAGAAATAGAGGAAACAATAGAATGGGAAAGACTAGAGAGCTCTTCAAGAATATTAGCAATACCAAGGGAAATTTTCATGCAAAGATTGGCACAATAAAGGACAGAAATGGTATGGACTTAACAGAATCAGAAGATATTAAGAAGAAACAGCAAAAATATACAGAAGAACTATATAGAAAAGATCTTCATGACTCAGACAATTACGATGGTATGATCACTCACCTAGAGCCAGACATCCTGGAATGTGAAGTCAAGTGGATCTTAGGAAGCATCACTACAAACAAAGCTGATGGAGGTGATGGAATTCCAGTTGAGATATATCAAATCCTAAAAGATGATGCTTGAAAGTGCTTCACTCAATATGCCAGCAAATTTGGAAAATTCAGCAGTGGCCATAGGACTGGAAAAGGTTAGTTTTCATTCCAATCCCAAGGAAAGGTAATGCGAAAGAATGCTCAAACTACCACACAATTGCACTCATCTCACACGCTAGCAAAGTAATGCTCAATATTCTCCAAGTCAAGCTTGAACATTACATGAACGGTGAACTTCCAGATGTTCAAGCTGGATTTAGAAAAAGCTGAGGAACAAGAGATCAAATTGTCAACCTCCACTGAATCATCGAAAATGCAAGAGAATTCCAGAAAATCATGTATTTCTGCTTTATTGACCATGCAAAAGCCTTTGACTGTGTGGATCACAACAAACTGTGGTAAATTCTGAAAGGGATTGGAATACCAGACCACCTGACCTACCTCTTGAAATATCTGTATGCAGGTCAGGAAGCAACAGTTAGAACTGGACATGGAACAACAGACTGGTTCCAAATAGGAAAAGGAGTATGTCAAGGGGTATCACCCTGCTTATTTAACTTATATGCAGAGTACATCATGAGAAATGCTGGGCTGGATGAAGCACAAGCTGGAATCAAGATTCCTGGGAGAAATATCAATAACCTCAGATATGCAGATGACACCACCCTTATGGCAGAAAGCATAGAAGAACTAAAGAGCCTCTTGATGGAAGTGAAAGAGAAGAGTGAAAAAGTTGGCTTAAAACTCTCAACATTCAGAAAACTAAGATCATGGCATCCAGTCCCATCACTTCATGGCAAATAGACGAGGAAACAATGGAAGCAGTGTCAGACTTTATTTTTATGGGGCTCCAAAATCACTGCAGATTTTGACTGCAGCCATGAAATTGAAAGATACTTGCTCCTTGGAAGAAAAATTATACCAACCTGGACAGGTAATAAAAAGCAGAGACATTACTTTGCCAACAAAAGTCCATCTAGTCAAAGCTATGGTTTTTCCCAATAGTAATGTATGGATGTGACAGTTGGACTATAAAGGAAGCTGAGTACTGAAGAATTGATGCTTTTGAACTGTGGTGTTGGAGAAGACTCTTGAGAGTCCCTTGGACAGCAAGGAGATCCAACCAGTCCATCCTGAAAGAAATCAGTCCTGAATATTCATTGGAAGAACTGATGCTGAAGCTGAAACTCTGGTCTTTTGGCCACCTGATGTGAAGAACTGACTCAATGGAAAAGACCCTATTGCTGGGAAAGATTGAAGGCAGGAGAAGAGGGCAACAGGAGAAGAGGGCAACAGAGGATGAGATGGGTGGATGGCATCACCGACTCAATAGACATGAGTTTGAGTAAACTCCGGGAGCTGGTGATGGACAGGAGGCCTGGCATGCTTCAGTCCATGGGGTCGCTAAGAGCTGAACACGACTGAGCAACTGAACTGAATTGAACTGATAAATGCGGTATTAAAGTCATCCACTATTATTGGTTACTGTCGATTTCCCTTTTATAGTTAGAATTTGCCATATGTATGCCTTATATATTCAGGTGCTCCTGTGTTGGGTGCATATATATCTATGATTATTTTATCTTCTTCTTGAATTCATCCCTTGATCATTACAGTGTCCTTCCTTGTCTCTTGTAACATTATTTATTTTAAAGTCAGTTTTATGTGATATGAGTATTGCTACTCCTGATTTCTTTAGGTTTTCATTTGTGTAGGATACCTTTTTCTATCCTTTCATTTCACTTTCAGTCTGTATGTGTCCCTACGTCTGATGTGAGTCTTTTGTAGACAGCATACATAGGGATCTTGTTTTTATATCCATTGAACCAATCTGTGTTTTTTCATTGGAACTTTTAGTCCATTTATATTGAAAGTGATTATTAATAGGTATGATTTGATTGCTATTTACTTTCTTGTTTTGACTTTGTTTTTGTAGGCCCTTTCTCTTGTGTTTCCTGCCTAGAGAAAATTCCTTTATCATTTGTTGTAAAGCTGGTTTGGTGGTCCTAAATTCTCTTAATGTTAGCTTATCTGTAAAGTTTTTGATTTCTCCATTAAACCTGAGTGATATCCTTGTGAGTAGAGTAATCTTTGTTGAGTTTTTTTTTTTTTTTCCATTCTGAAGGAGATCAGCCCTGGGATTTCTTTGGAAGGAATGATGCTAAAGCTGAAGCTCCAGTACTTTGGCCACCTTATACGGAGAGTTGACCCACTAGAAAAGACTCTGATGCTGGGAGAGATTGGGGGCAGGAGGAGAAGGGGACGACAGAGGATGAGATTGCTGGATGGCATCACTGACTCCATGGACGCGAGTCTGAGTGAACTCTGGGAGTTGGTGATGGACAGGGAGGCCTGGCGTGCTGCGATTCATGGGGTCGCAAAGAGTCGGACACGAGTGAGTGACTGAGCTGAACTGAAGAGTAATCTTTGTTGCAGTTTTTTTCCCTTTCATCACTTTAAGTATATTCTGCCACTCCCTACTGGCCTGCACAGTTTCTGTTCGAATATCAGCTGTTAACCTTAGGGGAATCACCTTATATGTTGTTTGTTGTTTTTCCCTTGCTGCTTTCAATATTTTTCTTTCTATTTAGTTTTCATTAGTTTGATTAATATGTATCTTGGCATGTTTCTCTTTGGGTGTATCCTGCGTGGGACTCTTTGGGCTTCCTGGACTTCAGTACTATTTCTTTTCCCATGTCAAGGAATTTTCAACTATCATCTCCTCAAATATTTTCTCATACTCTTTCTTTTTCTCTTCTTCTTCTGGGACCTGTATAATTTGAATGTTGGTGTGGTTGATTTTGTCCCAGAGGTCTCTGAGGCTGTCCTCATTTCTTTTCATTCTTTTTTTTCTTTATTCTGCTCTGCTTAAGTTATTTACACCATTCTGTCTTGTAGCTCACTTATCTGTTCTTCTGCTTCAGTTATTCTGCATTTGGTTCCCTCTGGCATATTTTTTCGTCTCAGTTACTGTGTTGATCATTGCTGATTATCTATTCTTCATTTCTTCTAGGGCCCTGTTAAACATTACTTGTATCTTCTTGATCAATGCCTCCATTCAATTTATCTGCGCCTTCATTTTATTTCCAAGATTTTGGATTATCTTCATTATCAACACTCTGAATTCTTTTTTCAGGTCGATTGCCTGTCTCCTCATCATTTATTTTGTCTAGTGGGTTTTCACTATGTTCCTTCATCTGCTGCATGTTTCTCTGTCTTTTCATTTTGTTTGATTTACTGTGTGTGGGGCCTCCTTTCTGCAGGTCATAGTTCTCCTTACTGGTGGAATGTGCTCCAGTGGGTAGGGAGGGACCAGGGCCTTGTGATGATTTCCTGTTGGGGGAACTAGTGCCTGTGTTCTGGTGGGTGGAGCTTGAGCATTCTCTCTGAAGGGCAGTGCTTTATCCACTGGTGTGTTTTGGGATGTCTTGGGCTTGGTATGACTTTGGGTAGCCTGTCTGCTAATGGGTAGCGTTGTGTTCCTGTTTTATTGATGGTGCGAGGCATCTGGCACTGGAGCTTGCTGGCCTTTTGGAGGGGCCTGGTCTTAGTGCTGAGATGGAGGCCTTTGGGAGAGCTCTCACTAATTAATTTTCCATGGAGTCAGGGCTTGTCTGGTAGCCCAACATCCTGGACTCAGGTCTCCCACCTCAGAGATTCAGAGTCAACCCCCTGCTGTAGCTACCAACACTCCTTCTCTGGAGAGCTTAGCTTGCCATTTTGGAAGTCTGGGGTCTTTGCCAGTGTTCTGTAGGAATCGTTCCACATGAAGATGTATTTTTGATGTATTTGTGGGGAGGAAGGTGATCTCCTCGTTTTACTCCTCCACCATCTTGAAATTTCTCTGAAACATACAATGCTTGTGCCACTTGAAATATTTTGCACAAAAAGATAAGTTTCTCCTTTTTTTTTTTTTTAATATCTATGGAGGACCACAGACTAGTCTCTCTTAGAAATGGAAACACCAAATCCTAAACACATGATGGCTCTGTGAAGTCAATGTATGAAAGAAATTCTGTTATGAATAAGTAGGCTTTATTCTAGAAATTTAATGATGGTTCAGTAATAAAAAGAGATATGAATGATAATCATCGTTAGTAAAGGAAAAATATATGACTATTTCTGAATTAGAGTAAATCAGGGGTTTCCCTGCTGTTCCAGTGATTAAAAATCCACCTTCCAGTTCAGGGGAGGCAGGTTTGATCCCTGGTTGGGGGAGTAAGATCCTACATGCCATGGAGCAACTAAGCCCATCTGCCACAAATACTAAGACTGCACACTGCATCCAGAGACAAACAAAAAAAACTAAGACTGCACACTGCATCCAGAGACAAACCTGTGTACTGCAATGAAAGGTCTCACATGCTGCAGTTAGGATCTGATGCAGNCATGCCATGGAGCAACTAAGCCCATCTGCCACAAATACTAAGACTGCACACTGCATCCAGAGACAAACAAAAAAAACTAAGACTGCACACTGCATCCAGAGACAAACCTGTGTACTGCAATGAAAGGTCTCACATGCTGCAGTTAGGATCTGATGCAGCCAAAAATAAACAACTAATGAAAGTAATTCCAAACCACAAATTAAATTGCAGTGAAATAGGATTATAAAAGTAACTCCTGTATGTAAGAAAAAGATCTCTGGCCAAACCACGCATATCACACTTAAAATGCAAAAACGCACTATGAACTTTTTTAGAACCATCTTCAGAGTTTCCTCCATTGTAATAATCTCTTTCCAGTAACACCATGACTTGGGAGTAGGTTGGAGGGTATTAATCTTGCTTCTATGTTTTCATGACCAAAACAGGCACATCATAGTTTAAAGGCAGAAGCACTAGAGCTCGTAATGTCCTCATTACAAGACAACATGGTTTGCCTCCTTGTTGGACTACAATCTACACAATGTATACAGAAAATACTTCAAATCAACAGGATAGAGCATAGATGTTTGTTAATATTTTCAGGAAAAGTACTTATTGGAAATAAGCACACTCCAGGAGACAAAATTAAGGAGGCTCCAAAGCCTTTTATAAGCATATCTCCTAAGTGGACGAAAGGTATGAAGGTGAAAAAAATTAAACTGTTAGATTCATGGAAAACATAAGCATATATTTATGTTAGTTTGAAGCAAACAAGAACTTTACAATCATGATGGAAGTCAGAAAATTGGAAAATAAATAAAATAAAGCAATTTAAATTAAAGTTAAAGAAAAAGGAAAACTGGCTGAGTTTTTGAACAAATATGACAGGGAGATGGTTAGTATCTTCAATGTATAGAAAGCTCTTAACAGTCTCACAGATATAGAAAATTAACTAGTGGTAACTACTTGGGGGAGGGGAGGTGTTGTCAAACTACTGGATATAACATAAGCTCAGTGATGTACTTGACATCATGGGGAATCTAGCCAGTATTTTATCATAACTGCAAATGGAAAATAACCTTTTAAAATTGTATGAAAAATAAAATTCTAAGAAAGCTTTTACACGTCAAGAAATAGATAAATATCCTTAAAGAAAACAGGAAGTCTATAGAAAAGGGACCACCAGTTATCAGGAAACAGAAAAGAAACACCAACGACTTCTCACTAATCTTATTAGTTAAGCAACAATTGGTTTTTGGAAAAATTGAGTAAATGTAAGATAATTATCTTAAGGCAGTAGGGAGAATGACAATTCAGATGTAGGCTGTGAAATAGAATAATTTGAGTTAAAACACTTTCCTAACCCAAAGGTCCTAATGAAATCTATCACCATGTTTGCAATTTGTTTTGTATGTGTTTTGTATGGCATGTTTTGAACCTCCAAGTGAGAAATGTCTTTCAATACTGAGTTTTAAGAGAAAGTTGGCTTATATTGAAGGGTGTTGTATTTTGTTCATTTTTCTTTATGTTTTCTCCTTTGCTTTGGCCACCAGGAAGCTCTGTCAAATTGCTGGATCAACTAACACAACCAGGACATGAAGGGCCACAAATGTGTATTGCACCATCCTCTCTCCCATGTTGATCTTTCATTTAGATCTATGTTTTTGAGTCCTGAATTTTTATTTTTGTTTCTATTTCAGTATTGTCACTCATGTTTTATAGTCACCTTGAGTCCCAAACCCTAAATTCACCTTGGGGAATCAGTTAGCTCAGAAACTTCCAGGGGTGGTTATTGGAAGGACTCTTTTGATATAGAAAGTTGGTGCACATGTGATTATGAGGCCAAACTTTACAGAAAAGTATCAATTTCTTGGGTGTTCTTGTATGCATATTTTATTAAAGAACAAAACTTGGAAAAGGGGATGTTTATGGAAAGTGAAGAGATATGTGACAGCCAATTTAATAAGGAACCAAAATAAATTATAGTGAGTCCTTTTAGGACTCACAAAAGGTTTATGTGTTCTGTTCTAGAGGGAATGTTTTCTGTCTGGCTTACGAATTGCTACTCTAATGGATGGGTAAATGAAGTACCTTGACTAGACTGTTAATATCTCTATAAAGATCATGTTCATGAGTGTAAAGCAGAGGATTTGCCCATTTCTCAGAATATGGGATGTTATACACAGAGAAGTATTATAGAGGATGACCTAGTTTCCATGGCAACAGCATTCGTTATCTTTTCTCATTCTCTTCTAAGTTACCCAGTTTAACTGCCCTATCCCTTTCACCACACCTCCCCCACATTAAACACTTACCAGATCCTTTTCTGTTGCTATGTAGGCAGTAAAATAGCTTTCACAGCTGCCTGCTGAATGAAATGGGAAACACACACTCACACACACATGCACACTGAGAGTGTGTGTAAGGAGGAGAATTTCAGCAGTATTTCAGGATCAAGGGATGCAAGTGGCAGGTACGTGTTCTATATATATATATTCTATATACATATACAGTGCAGCCCCCTGGCACATTTTACACAATAATGTGACCTGATTTGGGTGCACAGAGCTGCCATGGATATCGGTTTGATGGAGTCTGGGCTCCCCTGACAGTGTGACAGGCTATTAATCACATGTGACCAAAATAGCACACAAAGGAGGACATTCCTGTGTGGGTTTTTTTTCCCCTTCCCTGAGTGGGAACAGGTGATTTGCTGAAATTCCTTGGCTTTGAATCCTTTCTGGTTTCTCTTTTTTAATCTTTGTCTTTGTCTCATCCTTCTTCCTTACTGGAGGACTTCTCATTTAGAACTGCAAGGTAGGTGTGTTGCCTTGGGTGTGTGAGGTCATGAGGACCAAGTCAGTGGAATAAAGATAACATAAAAAACCCAGATGCTTATTTCACATCGACTTGTTTACTCCTAAGACCCATTGCAAGAATCATACAGCTTCATAATTATTATCTTAATGGCTTTGTCTTATTTAGAAGGATAAAGTAGGTAATAGTTAAGATTTATTATGTTTCTAATGGCCAAGTTTTGCTGATAGTTAGTACTTATCTTTGTATAATTTGCAAAATAGAATACTGTCATATTTATTATGCTTTTACATGTCCTATTTCAAAGCAATCACACGATTTTCTGTTGGAAATTTCTAATGCGAGATAGTGAAACCTTAGGGTCAGAGTCTGCTGTCGATTGCCTTGTCTTGGTTAGAAATGGCATGAGTACTTGCTGTGTCCCGTCCTCTGCCAATGATGGGACACAGCCAACAGAAGGTGGACTTGAGTTTTTGGTACTTCTGGTCCAAGGTCATAAGATTTTTTTGGTTTCACTGTGCCTGTCCAAGGTCATATGATTTTTTTTGGTTTCACTGTGCCTGAGGTTGGAGTGTGGAAAACTGGTAATGGATCTGTGGAAGGGAGCTTTTGAGGTAGGGGGTAAAGCCAGGGGAGCCGAACTCAACAATATTCTTAAGTACAGTCAGCAGATATTTTCTATAAAGAACCAGACAGCTTTGCAGGTCCTATGGCTTCTGTTGCAACTATTCAGCTCTGCTGTTGTGGCATACAAGCAGTCAGAGATAATATATAAATGAATGGACGTGGCTGTGTTCTAATAAAACTTTATTTGTAGAACTGGAAGGTTGGCCCTATTTGACTCACAGGACATAGTTTGCTGACCCATGTTTTTAAAACGGTGCCAAATAGATAGTAGTTACTGAGATACAGGGTCAAATAAGAAGGATGGGTTGATTAACAAATTTAGCCAGAAGAAAAATGAAAAGTAGTGGTAAAAATTGACAATTAAGTGGTGTTTACTAGATGCTAGTCACTATTCTAAGTGTTTTACACTCATTAACTCATTGCATCTTTATAACAACAACCCCATGATATAAGTACTGTCTTTCTTGCTGGGAAACGTGGAGGTTATATAATATTCCCAAGATCCCATGGATAGTGAGCGGCAGGATTGGGATTTAAACCCAGGTTCTGAAATCCAAATCAAGTTCCAAGATCCAGGCTGTAAACCACTGTGGTTTATCACCTTGCATGGCTGAGCTGACAAGAGAGAGGTTGTCAGGAGGAACTCTGGAGATGAGTGCCACAGACTTTATATTATCTCAGAATGTACATAAAGTTGCATTTGAAAGGCCAGAATGGGATGGGCAGGCTGTACATTGACTATGTGTGATACTACAGAAGTTTGGAGACTGAGGGAAAATCTCCACTCTGACATTAAGTTTCTTGGAGTGTGAAACATATCATATATGAGAGAGTGTATATAACATATGTGATGGATGTAAGGAATGATAGTAAAACACACTTGAACCCACTATTCTACTTTGAGAAACAGGTCATTATCAAGACCAAAGAAGCTCCCTGAGCCGCCTGGTCTGATTCTATTCTTATCTCCTTCCAAAATAGCCCATTATTCTCCATTTTAATTAATATTTACCTTGCTTTTCTTTATGATTTATGACATATGTGTATAATCCAAACAGCATGCTATTTACTTTTGTCTTTTATATGAATGGAATCATACTGCTTCAGTGATTTTTTTTTTCAGTGATTTTTTTTTCTTTCAGCATTAAATCTTTGAAGTTTGTGCACCTTGCTAAATCTAATGGTAATTCATTTCTGTTACTGTATAACACTCCATTGTATGAATATAATCCAGTTTATTTATTCATCCTGTTAATGGGCATCAGGTTTGCTTTAGGTTTTAGCCTGCTTAGGGTGATGCGACTGTAAATATTTCAGTATGTTTTTTTGTATTACAGAGCACAAATGCAAAAATTTCTTTAGGAAATATTTTTATGAGTGAAATTCCTTTCCCATAGACTGTGAACGTGCTGAACTTTAAGAGGTAACACCACATTATTTTTTAAAGTGATTGTACCAGTTTCTTTGTGCACCAGCAGTGTCTGAGGGTTGGTAAGGCTCTGCATCCTGGCTAACCCTTCATGTTGCTGGGTGAGTGGATCTGTGGTTTTAACTTACATTCCCCTAATGGCACTTGAACGACTTTTCAGGTTTTATTAGTTTCGCTTTCACACTCTTCTAGCCACTCTGTGCATGTGTGTATGCTCAGTTGTGTCTGACTCTTTGTGACCCTATGGGCTGAAGCCTGCCAGGTTCCTCTGTCCATGAATTTCCCAGAATTCTGGGAATCCTGGGATGGGTTGCCATTTTCTCCTCTTAGAGGATCTTGCTGACCATGTCTCCTACATCTCCTGCACTGGCAGGTGAATTCTTTACCACTTGAACCTATAGACAAACATATACTTCCAAGGCTGATGGACTCTTGAAGCTCACTATAGATGGCTTTTTATCGCTCTCATGCTAGTAGGATTGGTGAATGAGCAACCCCAGCACAGAAATAGCCTCTCAAGATCCAGATGGATAAATGTGTGTCCCCACATCAATCAAACTGCATTCATTCTTCCGGATTTTGGAGGCAGAGGGATTCAGGCTTATTCACACACCATTCCCACCACAAACTAGCGGAGATAACTTAGGCAAAGTTATACCACTTCTTGAAACTCAGTTGCCTCAGTAATAAGATGAGTATAATAGCATCTCTCTATGCTGGATGTTGTCTGTTGATTTTAAGTTCTCCCTTGTTTTGTGGGGGCTAGAAGGCTGAAAACTCTATTTTCCAGGCTCCTTTGGTCAATAGAGTTCTGTTTGGATCCTGCCAATGCAAGACACTCAGGCAGACCTGGAAAGCAGAGAGGAGGAGAGCCATTCACTCCCCTCTGCCTGTTTGGGGTGACCACGTGAACATACAATGGACATGATCCTGGCAGTGACTTGCAGGTGAGTTTCCAGAAACCGTGACTTCAGTGTGACACATGAGATGAGAGCATGAGGTGAGATCATCGGTAGGGGCTTCCTGTGATTCAAGTATTTTCTGATTTCAAAGTCAACGGTGGTTCTCACTGACCCTCACTCCCTTGCCAAATATTAAGAATTTCTGTATTAACTCCCTTTCTGCTAAAATACCTAGAGTGGCTCTACTTATCTGCCTGAACTCTGACTGATATGCACTTCTTTATACTACCTAACTGCCTCAGGCTGTTGTGAAAATGAAATGAAATCATATAGTTAACCTAGTATGAGCCTGGCACATAGGTGGGTGTTTTATAAGCAAGGGGAAAAAAAGCACCATCTTTTTTTCAAAGAGGATCACCTCTCACTTTGAAAGGAAACAGAAAATGCAGAGAACATGATGAAAGATCTTGCTTCAGACAGCAGCAAGGAGACCTTGGGTAAACCTTCATTTAAAACTTTGTTTCCATGACACCTGGGCCAGGGCTCTAATACTGCCGCTCTAGCATGCCAAAGCTGCTGTGAGACTCCCAAATGTCTAGAAGCCAGCATTGCATGCCATTGGCCAGGTTCGGTCTCTGCCAGGTGTGTTGGAATGCCAGCATCCCTCCCTAACTGTGATGGTGATTTTCCTTATGATGTTCATGCTGAATCTCATTAAAACATCCCTGCCCAGAATTATCCCTGCATCAAAACCCTGGCGATACCTGCCGGGAAATTTTCTAAACAGTTTTCTAAGTTGAGTCAATGAAAAGACACCGCCTCCCTCCATACCACTGAAGCATCATCTGGAAGCAATCAATGCAGCTATGGCTTCCGTTCATTTCCCCGCTGGCCTCATGCAGGTTTGAAGTAGGCCACACTGCGACTGGTTCACTATCAGAAACACTCACTTCCAAAGGCTCATTTGCTTCCGTGTTTTGACATTTTCAGAGTTCGTCATGAACAACTTCAGAAAAGCTGCCGGGCTGCCAATCAAATTCTATCTGACTTCAGAGTTCTGAATTCTTTTTTTTTTTTTTTTAACACTGTTGGAAGAAATGCTCCCCTGAGAGAGGATGTCACCCTCTCCCTTTCTCAGCACCAGCGAAACTGATCCTAATCTCCATCCTCCCCAGGCAAAACCTGCCTTTGTTGTGCTCCAGAGTCTCCTTTCCAATTCCTTTCTTCTCCTTTAGGAGTCCCTACCCACTTCAGAGATTCAGAGTTCTTGAGTGAAGTTACATTATTGTGCCCCTTCCGACAGACATCATTACAAAATTTATTTATTTATTTATTTCGCTATCCTGGATCTTAGTTGTAGCATGTGGGATTTTTAGTTGCAGCATGTAAACTTTTAGTTGAAGCATGTGGGATCTAGTTCCCTGACCAGGGATCGAACCCCAGCTGCCTGCATTGAAAGCACAGAGTCTTAGCCCCTGGACCCAGGGAAGTCCCCAGACATCTGCCTTTTAAGGCCATATCCTCTGGTGTGGAAAGCTCTGTTTACTCACACATTCAACACATGTATATGTGCCTTGTATGTAGTGGGCACTGTGATAGGCAGTATGGACAGGACAGAGCATGCCTTCCTGTTCTCCAGGAGGTTAATAGGAAAGACATCTCTGGGGCAGTGCCAGCTAGACTGTGGGAGCTCAGGCTTGGGAGGTCAGTGTGATCAGGGAACGCATGGACTTGATGGGAGGAGACTCAGGCAAAGCAGGGCAGTAGTCCACATGGGACACACCTCATGAGGTCACACCATGTGACCTTTCCAGCTCAGGGGACACGTGGGCAGCAAACATGGGGTGGCTTTGTCTGACAGTCTAGGGGCAAGGCAGTCTTATCCTGAGGGAGCTGAGTGGCGGGCTCTTTGGAAGCCAGTGGGAGGGGGCTCGCACTGTGAGGCTGTGGGAGGCAGAGTTGAGACCAGGTGGGTGGGGAGCGATGTGTGGCCAGTCTTTGCTTCAGAACAAGGCAAGCTCTTCTTGGGTGCACATCATGTCGGCAGAGGGCACCAGGGGGCAGGGACCTGTTGGCTTGTTAATCTGAGTGTCTGCAGTTGCAGTAAAGCATTTTCTCAGAAATGGAATCCAATCCTGTGCCCAGTCTTCAGCTTAGTGCAAGTCAAAAGCAACGATGTGTGCTGTGTCCTCTGTGTTTTATCTCTGGAGTTTGGTATTTATTGCTTAGTGTTTTGAGAATACCTTCTTTATGGGTATTTGCAGGGGAAACTAGTTAGGCAGTTTTCTATTTCAGAGCCATCTCATTTCCTGGCAAAATACCTCCATCTTTTCCTACTATCTTTTAAGGCAGGAATCAAGGGTGGTCATTTTCTTTTTATATCAGAGAGAATATTTGGATTGTGTTAAGGGAAATGGAATACATTTGGTCTTGCCTTTCATATCCCTTTGTGGTTTTTTTCTCATTTGTGAAATGGGACTGGTGCTTTCCATGTCAGAGGGTGATTGTCAATATATAATGAGATAATGGATCTAAGAGACTTCTAGACTCCAGTGCCCGGCTGGCTCCAAACAGAGGAGGCCCCTTCGTTCCAGGAACATGCCAGAGCTTTGTCCAGTGGGTGTGTTGGAGCAGGGGGTGAAGGTGATAAATAGGTTTACTCCAGCCCTCACGGAGTCCAAGGACACTCCTGTACAAAGAAACCTCTGCAGGCAATCTAAATCCATATGTTGTGTGACAAAAGCTGTGTACGAGAAAGAGGGAGAAAGAAGCGGACCTGGCTGAGGGTGGGAAGTGCTAACAGTATGCTTGGTTGGAAGGCCTGCTGTGCTAGACGCCGTTCTTTTAGTTCTGCAAATGTTTAGTTCTTAACTTTGTCTGCTGTATTTCTGTAGTGGGTGTTGCTCTTCTCATTCTAGAAAACTCTGTCTTAGTTGCCCAGTGGTGGAATATGCATTTGAGGCTAGATAGGTTGGATGCTCAAATCCAGTGTCTTTCTTTTACATGGTATGTATGTATCTATTGCTGCCTCAAGGGAAAGAAGCCTGTATTGCTACTTAAAGGAGCCTACAGTTGTCACTGTTCCCATGTGCCTTTTTGTCGTGGAAGCAAGAAACACAGGAGGCCTTGCTAATGGCTGAGGGCCAAAGGCACCTGACTCATGTATCTGGCAACAGAGTGACCTTGAGTATCTTCATCTGTGTCTGTTGGCCACCTGTATGTCTTCTTTGGAAAAGTATTCAGGTTCTCTGCCCGTTTTTCAAGCAGACTGTTTATTTTTTGATGTTGAGTCATAAGAGTTCTTTGTATGTTTTGGATATTAACTCCTTATCAGATATATCATTTGCAAATATCTTCTCTCATTCAGAGGGCTGCCTTTTTGTTTTGTCAATAGTTTGCTGCAAAAAATCCTCTTCATTTGAAGGAGTCCGTGTTGTTTGTCTTTATTTCCCTTGCCCGAGGAGACATATCCAAAAAATATTGCTCAGGGTGATGTATTCTGGGAGTTTATAGTTTCAAGTCTTACATTTAAATATTTAACCCATTTTGAGTTTATTTTTGTATATCCTGTGAAGGAGTAGTCCAGTTTGATTATTTTATATGTAGTTTTCCCAGCACCAGTTAATTAAGAGACTGTCTTTCCCCCATTATATATTCTTGCCTCCTTTGTCATAGACTAATTGACTATGTGAGAGTACATTTTTTTCTGGATTCTCTATTGTGGTCCATTGATTTATGTGTCTGTTTTTGTGCCAGCCAGTCAGTCTGTTCAGTCGCTCAGTCCTGTCCGACTCCTTGTGACCCCATGGACTGCAACATGCCAGGCCTCCCTGTCCATCACCAAGTTGGAGTCTACCCAAACTCATATCTATTGAGTCAGTGATGCCATCCAGCCGTCTCATCCTCTGTCATCCCCTTCTCCTCCTGCCTTCAATCTTTCCCAGCATCAGAGTCTTTCCCAATGAGTCAGTTCTTTGCGTCAGCTAGCCAAAGTATTAGAGTTTCAGCTTCAACATCAGTCCTTCTGATGAACACTCAGGACTGATCTTCCTTAGGATGGACTGGTTGGATCACCTTGCAGTCCAAGGAACTCTCAAGAGTCTTCTCTAACACCACAGTTCAGAAGCATCATTTTTTTTTTTTGGCACTCACCTTTCTTTAGAGACCAGCTCTCACATCCATACATGACTACTGGAAAAACCATACCCTTGACGAGATGGATCTTGGTTGGCAAAGTAATGTCTCTACTTTTGAATATGCTGTCTAGGTTGGTCATAACTTTTCTTCCAAGGAGCAAGCATCTTTTAATTTCATGGCTGCAGTCACCATCTGCAGTGATTTTGGAGCCCCCCCAAATAAAGTCAGCCACTGTTTCCACTGTTTCCCCATCTATTTCCCATGAAGTGATGGGACTGGATGCCATGATCTTAATTTTTTGAATGTTGACCTTTAAGCCAACTTTTTCACTCTCAGAGCTCTTTCATTTTCATCAAGAGGCTCTTTAGTTCTTCTTCACTTTCTGCCATAAGGGTGGTGTCATCTGCATATCTGAGGTTATTGATGTTTCTCCTGGCAATCTTGTGCTTCATCCAGTCCAGCATTTCTCAGGATGTATTCTGCATATACCAGTACCATACTGTTTTGATTACTGTAGCTTTGTAATATAGTTTGAAACCAGGGCTCACAATTCATCCAGCTTTCTTCTTCTTTCTTAAGATTGTTTTGGCTATTTGGGATCTTTTGTGTTTCCATATTCTAAAATTTGAATTATTTATTCTAATTCTATGAAGGATACTATTGGTATTTTGTTAGGGATTGCATTCAATCTATAGATAGCCCTGGGCAGTATGGTCATTTTTAACAGTGTTTATTCTTCCAGTCCATGAAAATGGTATTATCTTTTTCCATATGTGTGTATCATCTTCAATTTCTTTCATCAGTGTCCTATAGTTTTCTGAGTACAAGTCTTTTACCTCCTTGGTTAGATTTATTCCTAAGTATTTTATTCTTTTTGATGCAGTTGTAAAAATTAAAGAGGATTCTAACCATGCAGAATAAATAATAACAATATGGTAATATAGTACTCCTACTTCTTTAATATTATGATATAAAAAACCTATTCATAGTCTGAAAATGTCCTAAAATAATTAGAACTTCATAGATTGGGTGTGTAGAGTAACTATTATAGGGGACTTTGACCTCAAGCAGATAGACTTCCAGTTTTCCTTTGACAAAAATAAAACTTATTTGGAATCAACCAAGAATGTCTGTTCATGGTCTCTAATCATGGTGAGTCACTTGCAATTCCCCTGCAAAAATGAAGATAACTCTTATACAGGGGAAAGAAAGTTGAGGGCCTCTGCTGGCTTTTTAATGTATGCCATCTGCCTTGGGCCCATGCTAAACACCCATCCTTTGTGCTGATAAAATCTGGGAATACACACCTATATCAATGCATTCAACTTTAAAAGGCACTACGTCAATTGCCATATCGTATTTTCGGCTCTGTCCTTGGGACAAGGGTCATATTTCTGTGCACTGAGTTTCACAAACTCTAGGACACATATATTAGGCTTAATGGTCCAGGCTCCTCAACTTGAGTCTGCATACTTGAGTGAATGAGGAAAAGCACCCCATCAGTTATTTCCCTTGCTCTCTTCAGGGAAAAGGCTTCTCCAGAAAGTCTCTGGCTTATCTTGTGTTTTTTTCAGGGATTAAAAAGAGTCAGTGTGGAAGTCTCCATCAGGGTATGGTGGGGCGGATACTTAGCATCTTGACTTTTTCCTAGTCTAAGTGTCTTTGAAAAATTCAGAAGCCTTCCCATAGATAACCTAGTTTTATTTCTGTCTTCTCTATACCTCCTTCCTGGGATCAGCAATCCCAAAACCAAGTTTGGAAGTTGGTTGCCAGTGGGGGAAGACTGTGGTTAAATTGACCCCGATTCCCTGGATGGTCCCTGATTAATTAATGTTTAGGGATATTGTGATCATTAAATAAGCAGTTATAGGCAGAATAGAGACTGCAGAATAGAGAAAAAAAAATGCTTTCGGTGTTCTCCTCTGTGGTCCTTGGTTCCACTGCTTGCTGCAGACATTTGGATGGGGTCTGAGAATTTAGATGTTTCAACCACTTATAACACTAGTAGGAATAATTTTTGAAAGAATTAATCCTTAGGAAGTTAGACATGTAGTTGTCCCTTTTGAGAGAGCATTGAGAGGCCACAAGAAGAAAATATTTCACCGAGATCTTAATGGCATTTAGCTTGTGAAATAGCCAACCAGATTCTGAGAAATGTCTGCAAAATTCTAAAACTTCCATTGGAACTTACTTAACATATATCCCTANCCTTAGGAAGTTAGACATGTAGTTGTCCCTTTTGAGAGAGCATTGAGAGGCCACAAGAAGAAAATATTTCACCGAGATCTTAATGGCATTTAGCTTGTGAAATAGCCAACCAGATTCTGAGAAATGTCTGCAAAATTCTAAAACTTCCATTGGAACTTACTTAACATATATCCCTAACTCCAAAAATAACTCCTAGGAGATACTCTAGAAGGGCCCTGCTTAATGCTTGCACTGTCCTCCCCTGAGCTCACAAATTTTTATGTAGCAGATGAAAATCAAGCATTTTGCCAATGCTCCAGCAGCATGACATGGCTTTAAGGCAGCCAGCCATCTGCAAAATGTCTAGAAAAGCAAGTGTATACCATCATCTCCTTTATTTCTGGCCTCTAATTTATTGTCAGAGAAGTATAAAGTGGATTTTTAAAAGTGTCACCATACTGTAGAAAGACATTGAAGGAAGGTAGATTTGGGAGAGTAGAGTTTTCTGTAGGAGGGAATCTAGGTCCCAGAAAGAAAGGCATGTGGCTGACATCAGAGCCTGTACAGCCTTCCTGAGCAGAGCAAAAGATGCCTGATTGTAAAGAGCCACAGTACTAGCAGTATTTATTGAGCAACTACTTTGTGCTTGCTTTTTAATGAATTCTTTCAGTCAAATTTTAACTAATGTATAAGTTGGTTATTAAAAGCACTCTATTTTTAAAAATTAATTTTTATTGGAACTTAGTTAAATTACAATGTTGTGCTAGTTTCTGCTGTACAGGAAAGTGAATCAGTTATATATATATACATATATCTACTCTTTTTAAAATTCTTTTCCCATGGAGCTCATTATGGGATATTGAGAAGAGTTCCCTGTGCTATACAGTAGGTTCTTATTAGTTATCNTGTACATCTCACCGCACAAAGGAATGCAGCTGTCCAGTTATCCTGCGTTCCCCTGCAGTGACAATCCTTGCTCATTCTTCTTTAATTCTGGGATTCGCAGATGCATCCTCCACACTTCCCATTCCCTCTGCGACCCTCTGTCCTTATGAGTTGCAAAGCTGTCCTGGCTCCTCTGCCCTTCCCTCCCCCAAACCCCTGGTGGTCACCATTCTGTCCTCTACTTCTAAACCTTTCATTGCTTTAGAGGCGTCATATGAGAGGAATCATGCAGTGTTTGTCTTCCTGTGACTGGCTGAATTCACTTCATATGATGCCTTCCAGGGCTCTCCATGCTATCATAAATAGTAAGTTTTCCTTCTTTTTAAAGGTGGAACGATATTCCATTGTATGATCTCATGTGAAATATTTTTACTACATCAGAAAGAAAGAAAGAAAAAGGAGGGCAGGAAGGAAGGAAAGGAAAAGAAAACAAAGAGACACAGCACATTTTGGTGATAATGGATGTGTTTATTACTGAGATTGTGGTGATGGTAGCACAAGTGTGCACTTACGTACAAACTCACCAAATTGTATACATCAGTGATGTGCAGCTTTTTGTTTAATCAATTATACCTCAAGAAAGCTGGGGGGAAAATAAAACATCTATCACAAGACACATTACCTATTTAAACAGAAGCTAAGAGCACACAGGAAAAAAAGAGCCTTTCTTGCTAAGAGCACTTGCAGCCTCTTTGTTGATATGTCCTGTGACCTTTCTTCAGATTTATCTTACTCGACCCTCTACGACATACCACATGGGGAACCACTCCAGTGTTCTCTGAACGCTGTTCCTTTGGATTACGCATCAGCAGACTCTCTGGCTCTCTGCACAGCCCTCTCCAACTTAGTTACTGTTTGCTGGATCTCTGGTAGATTGCAAAGATGACTTCATTCATCTCTTCCATTCCAGGTGCACTGCGACTTTGCTGATCCTCCTTCAAGAGGTAGTGTTTATTTCTGCTTCCATTTAACTGAAACATGATCACATGAGCTGCTTTAAGGAAATTAGAGAATAGGATTTAGAGAAATTAGCAAGCAGCGTTTTAAAATGGCTTGCACTTTGGTTCTTGTCATTTTCTGACTGTGATTGGAACTCTGAGCCAGCAGTGTGAAGAAGCTGCAGCCAACCTGCTGGAGAGGTCATGTGAAAGGTAGCCAAGAGACCCTGGCCTCACAATGTCCAGATAAGTGAGAAAGTTTTAGATCAGTGAGTTCATCTGAATCATCAGTTCACTGTAGCCATATGACCTCAGGTAAAACCAGCACAGGAAACAAACAAACAAAAAACCAAACACTCAGATGAATCCAGAGCAAACTGTCAAACTGCGGACTATGCAAATCAAGGCTACAAGGTAGTAGGGTATTTGTTATGTAGCAGTAGAGAACCAGTACCACCTTTTGTTTCATCTATTCCTTCTGTTTTTATAGTTTTAAAAAATCTACGTGGCATATCATCTTCTCCAAATATTCCTGTTAATATGTGCATTCTAACAATTCCCAAAGAAAGGCAGTAGCAAAGAATGCTCAAACTACCACACAATTGCACTCATCTCACATGCTAGCAAAGTAATACTCAAAATTCTCCAAGCCAGGCTTCAGAAATATGTGAACCGTGAACTTCCAGATGTTCAAGCTGATTTTAGAAAGACAGAGGAACCAGAGATCAAATTACCGACAATTGCTGGATCATTGAAAAAGCAAGAGAGTTCCAAGTATATATATTCTGCTTTATTGACCACATTAAAGCCTTTGACTGTGTGGATCATANTGTGAACCGTGAACTTCCAGATGTTCAAGCTGATTTTAGAAAGACAGAGGAACCAGAGATCAAATTACCGACAATTGCTGGATCATTGAAAAAGCAAGAGAGTTCCAAGTATATATATTCTGCTTTATTGACCACATTAAAGCCTTTGACTGTGTGGATCATAATAAACTGGAAAATTCTGAAAGAGATGGGTATACCAGACCACCTGACCTGCCTCCTGAGAAATCCATATGCAGGTCAGGAAGCAACAGTTAGAACTGGACATGGAACAACAGACTGGTTCCAAATAGGAAAAGGAGTATGTCAAGGCTGTATATTGTCACCCTGCTTATTTAACTTATATGCAAGAGTACACCATGACAAATTCCAGGTTGGATGAAGCACAAGCTGGAATCAAGATTTCTGGGAGAAATATCAATAACCTCAGATATACAGATGACACCACCCTTATGGCAGAAAGTAAGGAAAAACTAAAGAGCCTCTTGATGAAAGTGAAAGTGGAGAGTGAAGAAGTTGGCTTAAAGCTCAACATTCAGAAAACAAAGATCATGGCATCTGGTCCCATCACTTCAGGGCAAATAGATGGGGAAACAGTGGAAACAGTGTCAGACTTTATTTTTGGGGGCTCCAAAATCACTACAGATGGTGATTGCAGCCATGAAGTTAAAAGATGCTTACTCCTTGGAAGGAAAGTTATGACCAAACTAGACAGCATATTAAAAAGCAGAGACATTTCTTTGCTAACAAATGTCTGTCTCATCAAGGCTATGGTTTTTCCAGTAGTCA
>SJYA01002676.1:120485-135600 GCA_006410615.1 Neotragus moschatus
GGAAGCAACAGTTAGAACTGGACATGGAACAACAGACTGGTTCCAAATAGGAAAAGGAGTATGTCAAGGCTGTATATTGTCACCCTGCTTATTTAACTTATATGCAAGAGTACACCATGACAAATTCCAGGTTGGATGAAGCACAAGCTGGAATCAAGATTTCTGGGAGAAATATCAATAACCTCAGATATACAGATGACACCACCCTTATGGCAGAAAGTAAGGAAAAACTAAAGAGCCTCTTGATGAAAGTGAAAGTGGAGAGTGAAGAAGTTGGCTTAAAGCTCAACATTCAGAAAACAAAGATCATGGCATCTGGTCCCATCACTTCAGGGCAAATAGATGGGGAAACAGTGGAAACAGTGTCAGACTTTATTTTTGGGGGCTCCAAAATCACTACAGATGGTGATTGCAGCCATGAAGTTAAAAGATGCTTACTCCTTGGAAGGAAAGTTATGACCAAACTAGACAGCATATTAAAAAGCAGAGACATTTCTTTGCTAACAAATGTCTGTCTCATCAAGGCTATGGTTTTTCCAGTAGTCATGTATGGATGTGAGTTGGTCTCTAAAGAAAGCTGAGAGCAGAAGAATTAATGCTTTTGGACTGTGATATTGGAGAAGACTCTAGAGAGTCCCTTGGACAGCAAGGGGATCCAACCAGTCCATCCTAAAGGAGATCAGTCCTGAGTGTTCACTGGAAAGACTGATGTTGAAGCTCAACCTTCACATCAGCCACCTGATGTGAAGAGCTGACTCATTTGAAAAGACCCTGATGCTGGGAAAGATTGAAGGCAGGAGGAGAAGGTTGATGACAGAGGATAAGATGGTTGGATGGCATCACTGACTCAATGGAGATGAGTTTGAGTAAACTCAGGGAGTTGGTTATGGACAGGGGGGCCTGGCAGGCTGTGGTCCATGGGGTCATGAAGAGTTGGACATGACTGAGCAACTGAAATGAACTGAACTGAACAATTCCTGAAACAGTATCTCCAAACCAAATATTCTTCTGATTCTTGATTGTAAAACCAATTGCCTATTGAAATTAGGCTTCATGGAGCTCAAAATGATCATATCCTATGTGAAATTCACCCCTGCTCTNACATGACTGAGCAACTGAAATGAACTGAACTGAACAATTCCTGAAACAGTATCTCCAAACCAAATATTCTTCTGATTCTTGATTGTAAAACCAATTGCCTATTGAAATTAGGCTTCATGGAGCTCAAAATGATCATATCCTATGTGAAATTCACCCCTGCTCTCTCAAACCTGCTTCTCCTCTTCTCCCTAACTCAGAGAATAGAGCAGAAATCTGTACATTTTTCAAGCTGTAAATTTCTTCCTTGCCTGCTTCCAACACTCACACTCAATGTGCAATCCATCACCAAGCACTATGAATATTCTTTTTGATCTTTCTTAAAATAATCAACCTCTCCCTATCCCTGTTTTCACTACCCTAGTTCCAGGACCACACTTGTCTGCCAGCATTACTTTCAGCATCTTCTTAAGTAGACTTACTCTTACCACCTGGTTGCCAAACAAGTAAGACTCTCACTATCCAGCTGCCAACCAAACCATTCTTGAAAGCAGTGCAGAGTCTTCCATTTTTGGCAAGGGCATTAACCTATGTTCTTTAGATCTCCTGTATCTAACTGACTATTTTCTCCCTACTTGTCAGTTATGGGGATAAATGTGTTAAAATCTCATGTTATGGAATTGTCTAACTCTTTGCGTAGTTCTGTTGGGTTTTGAGTTTTATATTCTGAGTCTATGTTTTTTTCGGTGTATATAAGTTTGAAGTTTTTATATTTTCCTGATGAATTAAATCTTTTTATCTTTATGAAGTGGCCTCCTTTGATGCTAATAATCCTTTCTACTTTAAATTTTATTTTGTGCAGTACTGTTTATGTGCCAGTGCTTATTTGTAAGTTGTTTTTGTAAATTTATCTTACAACTTTTGTTTGCCTTCATGTTTTAGGTATATTTTTATCCAGCCTTTATTTTTATCTTTAAATTGGTGGGGTTATTACATTTCCATTCACAGTGATTACTGATATTTGGATTTTTTCCAATTCTTTTATATTGCATTTTGGAATTTTTTGTCTAGGTTAGGGCTTCCTCTGTCCCCCATTATTTCTTTAGTTTTCTGCTATTATTTTGGGATAGATTTCTGCTATTATTTCCATTCTATCTGTATTATTCAATTGGTTGCTTTAGAAAATTTTCTCCATATTCAATTTTTAAAAGTCTAAAATCAGTTTGCCTTCTTCTCCCCCACAATGTAAGAGATTTAAAATACTTTATTCCCAAATATTCTCTCAGAATATATATAATATTACTTGATAACTTTTTGTGTCTTGTTCATATTTTATTATATAAATGACATGATCATTGTTTTATCAGTTAGATAGGTCTTAGGTTTACCCAGATGTTTACCATCTTCTGTGCGCACTATTGGAGAAGGCGATGGCACCCACTCTAGTACTCTTGCCTGGAAAATCCCATGGACGGAGGAGCCTGGTGGGCTGCAGTCCATGGGGTCGCTAAGAGTTGGACACGACTGAGTGACTTCACTTTCACTTTTCACTTTCATGCTTTGGAGAAGGAAATGGCAACCCACTCCAGTGTTCTTGCCTAGAGAATCCCAGGGATGGGGGAGCCTGGTGGGCTGCCATCTATGGGGTCGCACGGAGTCCGACACGACTGAAGCGACTTAGCAGCAGCAGCAGCAGAGCACACTATGGTTTATTAAATCTTCAACCTGTTTGAAATCATGTCCCTTCTTTCTAAAGTATATGCTTTAGTCCTTTAGTAAAGATCTTTGGAAATTAACCTAGTCTTTGCTTGTCTGTAGCTGCCTGTATCTTACCCTCATTCTTCAGTTATTGCCTTGATGGTTATAAAATTTCCAGTTGACAGCTATTCTACTTCAGCACTTTAAATGGGTTCCATTGTTACTGCTGGGAGTCATCCATCAGTCTAAGTGCCGTGACACTGGAGGTAAGGTAAGTTGTTTTTCTCTAGGTACCTTTAAAGGCTTTCTCTGTTATTTGGCGTTTGGCAATTTCATTACACCATATCACTGTCTAGGCTTCTTTTTAATTATCCTATTCAGACTAGCTCATGCCTTTCATCAATTCTGGAAAACTTGGAGCCATTATCTCTTCAAATATCGTCTATCTACCAGCCCATTATCTCCTTTCAAAATTCCCATTAGGCGTGTTTTAGATATCATTACTTCGCTTTCTGTGTCTCTTAACCTCAGATTTATACTTTTTCTTTTTATGCAATATTTTAAATAATTATTATTAATTTATTTTTTCATTCATCTTCCTATTGAGTAGTAATTCTCTTTTAATTCTAGACTATTTCCAGTTCAATAATTCTTGCTTCAGCTGTGTCTAATCTGTAAGTTAGCTTATACTTTGACTTCTTGATTTTTATTTACTATTATTTTTCATTTCTATAATCTCTCTTTGAATTTTTCTTTCAAACATGCTTGGTCATTTTTGAGATACAATCTCAATCACTTATCTCTTTAAATGCATTACCTGCAATATTTTTTAGATTCTAATTCTCACCATTCTAAAATTTGAAGACATTGTGCTTTGTTTTCCTCGTTTGGAAAATGGGAATGAAAGTTAAGAATAAGGTAATAAAAGTAATTGCTTTGAGAACTGTTTTGATGATTGAATACTAATGATATGTAAAGTTCTTAGAGAAATTCCAGGCACAGAGTAAACTACACAAGTATTAGCTATTGTTACTGTTACTATTGCTACTGTCATTTGTACACCTGATTTTGTTCTTTGCCAACTCCCTCCAAATGACTTGTTTTACTCATGTGCTGAGTAGTTTTTGATTGTGAGCTCATGTTCCTTGAAACATTATCAGTGGAAAATTCTCAAGGCTTGTATGTATGTAAGATGCATTTCTCCAGAAAGGCTATGTAGAGCCTTTTCCAAAGCCAATCCTAACTAGTTTAAATTAGATTCTTGCCTTGGATATTTTTCTTGCCTTTTTGTACTGTTCAAGGTCAATTCCTTCCAGTACCAAAGAAGGGCAATGCCAGAGAATGTTCAAACTACTGCACAATTGAACTCATTTCACACGAAGCAGGTAATGTTCAATCTAGGCTTGAATCCTTCAACCTAGGCTTCAACGATATAAGAACTGAAAACTTCCAGATGTACAATCTGGATTTAGAAAAGGAAGAGGAACCAGAGATCAAATTGCCAATATCCATCAGATCATAAAAAAAAGGGAATTCCAGAAAAACATCTACTTCTGCTTCATTGACTACACTAAAGCCTTTGACTGTGTGGATCACAACAAACTGTGGAAAATTCTTAAAGATATGGGAATACCAGAACACCTTAACTGCCTTCTCAGAAGCCAATATGCAGTCCAAGAAACAACAGTTAGAACCAGACATGGAACAATGGACTGGTTCCAAATTGGAAAAGGAGTACATCATGGCTGCATATTGTCATCCTGCTTATTTAACTTATATGCAGAGTACATCATGAGAAATGCCAGGGTGGATGAACCACAAGCTGGAATCAAGATTGCCAGGAGAAATATCAGATATGCAGATGACACCACCCTTATGGCAGAAAGTGAAGACAAACCAAAGAATCTCTTGATGAAGGTGAAAGAGGAGAGTGAAAATGTTGGCTTAAAACTCGACATTTAAAAAACAAAGATTATGGCATCTGGTCCCATCATTTCATGGCATATAACTGGGGCAACAATAAAAACAATGACAGACTTTATTTCCTTGGGCTCCAAAATCACTGCAGATGGTGACTACAGCCATGAAATTAAAAGATTCTTAGGGGAGATCAGGATGGGGAACACATTAAAAAAAAAAAGTTGATGCAAAATAAACATTTCTGCCTATGTCTCATTAAAAAAAAAGAAAAAGATTCTTGCTCCTTGGAGAAAAAGTTATGAAAAACCTAGATAGCATATTAAAAAGCAGAAACATTACTTTACTGCCAAAGATCTGTCTAGTCAAAGCTATTGTTTTTCTAGTAGTCATGTATGGATGTGAGAGTTGGACCATAAAGAAGGCTGAGCACTGAAGAATTGATGCTTTCAAACTGTGGTGTTGGAGAAGAGTCTTGAGAGTCCCTTGGACTGCAAGGAAATTAGACCAGTCAATCCTAAAGGAAATCAGCCCTGAAAAGTCATTGGAAAGACTGATGCTGAAGCTGAAGCTCCAATACTTTGGTCACCTGATGTGAAGAACTGACTCATTGGAAAAGACCCTGATTCTGGGAAAGATAGAAGGAAGGAGGAGAAGGGGATGACAGAGGATGAGATGGTTGGATGGCATCATTGACTCAATGGACATGAGTTTGAGCAAGCTTCAGAAGTTGGTGAAGAACAGGGAAGCCTGGCATGCTGCAGTCCATGGGGTCACAAAGAATCAGACATGACTGAGCAACTGAACAACATTCTTGTTGTGAGTTCAGTCCGCACAGACATTGTGAGTCCAGTCCCAAATTTGCCTGAGTGTTGGACTGTCACTAGGAATTCTCAAGGAAGACTTGTTTCCCCTTCAACCTTAGATGGATTAAGATAAGCAAACTTCCTTAATGCCGTTCTTTGCATGGTAGGTTCTTTGCTGGTTTCACTGGCGAGATTTTCACTCATTAAGGTCCCAGCCCTGGTATGAGTATCAGAGATGGTGAGTCCCCTGGTCAGATGATCCAGTATTTGTAGGGAGAGGAAAAATGGCCCTAGATCATACACTAGCTTAAGTAGTTACTTATTTTTGAGAGTTCATTGTTCCTGGTCATTTTTGACTGCTTTTATTGCCACCTCAGCCATCCTTTAGAAATATATTTTGATTATTACACGCAGGATTTGTACATATATTGAAACTGGAGATTTTTTCTCTTAAGGGCTAGATAGTCAATATTTTAGGTTTTGTGGGTCACATGGTCTCTACTGCTATTAGCTCTGCTCTTGTAGCGTAGAAGCAGTCATAGACAATTCATAAACAGATGGGTTTCCATTAAGCTTTATTTACAGAAGCTTTATTGACCCAAGGACTTCAGTTTTTTGACTCTTGTTCTAAAATATAGCTGATGAACGAAGACAGAATGATGCAGCCTCCAAGACTCCTGGCAGCTGTAGCCAAAGGGGAACCGACATTGCTACCTGATTGAAACTTTCCTTTTTATCTGGAGCTTAAAGTCTTAGAAGAACAAACCCTACAGGGGCTTCACAGGAGACATCCCATAGGGTGGGAGGTTGGGCAGAAGCTAGAGTTAGGATATGGGGGAAANAAAATATTCAAAGTTAAAGAAGAATAGACTCCATAAAATGGAGGTAATGGAAAAGGACATTCAGATCTGAGAAAAGTAGCTATGTTTACATATGAAAAATGTTGCCATTGGTGAGAGAAATAATTAACCTTATTTAAGGATAGTTTAAACTAGATGTGAATAAAGAGCGAATAAATAAATTGGAAGAATTGCCTGAGGAAATAGCCCAGAATACAGAAGAGAGGAATGAACAGTTGGGAATTAGGAAAGAGAAGATGGAGAAAGGAGGAAACAGTTTTATCCTCAGTTCAGTTCAGTTCATTAGCTCAGTCGTATCCAACTCTTTGCGACCACATAGACTGCAGCATGCCAGGCCTCCCTGTCCATCACCAACTCCCAGAGCCTACCCAAACTCATGTCCATTGAGTCGGTGATGCCATCCAGCCATCTCATCCTCTGTCGTCCCCTTCTCCTCCCAGCCTTCAATCTTTCCCAGCATCAGGGCCTTTTTCCAGTGAGTTAGCTCCTTACATCAGGTGGCCAAAGTATTGAAGTTTCAGCTTCAGCATCAGTCCTTCCAATGAATATTCAGGACTGATTTCCTTTAGAATGGACTGGTTGGATCTCCTTGCAGTCCAAGGGACTCTCAAGAGTCTTCTCCAACACCACAGTTCAAAAGCATCAATTCTTCAGTGCTCAAGCTTTCTTTATAGTCCAGCTCNGTTTCAGCTTCAGCATCAGTCCTTCCAATGAATATTCAGGACTGATTTCCTTTAGAATGGACTGGTTGGATCTCCTTGCTGTCCAAGGGACTCTCAAGAGTCTTTTCCAACACCACAGTTCAAAAGCATCAATTCTTCAGTGCTCAAGCTTTCTTTATAGTCCAGCTCTCACATCCATGCATCTTTCTCCAACCCCATGGACTGTAGTCTGCCAGGCTCCTCTGTCCATGGGATTCTCCAGACAGCAATACTGAAGTGGGTTGCTGTTTCCTTCTCCAGGGGATCTTCCTGACCCAGGAGTTGAACCTAGGTCTCCTGCATTGCAGGCAGATTCTTTACCAATTGAGCTATGAGGGGGGAAAAACCATAGCTTTGACTAGATGGACCTTTGTTGGCAAAGTAATATCTCTTCTTTTTTATATGCTGTCTAAATCAGACGTATACCCTAGATACACGGCAATGAAGCAACAACTATTATGCAGAAGGAGAAAGTTTTGAAAGTTACTAGGCAGAAAAGTGGAGAAGGCAATAGCACCCCACTCCAGTACTCTTGTCTGGAAAATCCCATGGACGGAGGAGCCTGGTGGGCTGCAGTCCATGCAGTCGCTAAGAGTCGGACACGACTGAGCAACTTCACGTTCACTTTTCACTTTCATGCATTGGAGAAGGAAATGGCAACCCATTCCAGTGTTCTTGCCTGGAGAATCCCAGGGACAGGGGAGCCTGGTGGGCTGCCATCTATGGGGTCACACAGAGTTGGACACGACTGAAGTGACTTAGCAGCAGCAGCAGCAGGCAGAGAAGACATTGCTGACAGAAGTCAGTGTTGGACAAAAGTCAGACTGTCATCCTCAGGAACACATGCCAGGACATTAAAAAAAAAAAAAAAAAAGTATCTCTAAGGCACTGAGGCAAAGTCGTGTGAGTACATATTTTAACTAACGTATATGATGCACTTCTGCATTCCCCCAAACCACAGAGGACAGTGTCTTCATTAAATGGTGTTGGGAAAACTGAACAGCCACATAAAAGACTTCAGTTCAGTTCAGTTGCTCAGTCATGGTCCGACTCTTTGCAACCCCATGAATCACAGCACACCAGGCCTCCCTGTCCATCCCCAGCTCCCGGAGTTCACTCAAACTCACGCCCATCAAGTCGGTGATGCCATCCAGCCATCTCATCCTCAGTCGTCCACTTCTCCTCCTGCCCCCAATCCCTCCCAGCATCAAAGTCTTTTCCAATGAGTCAACTCCTGGCGTGAGGTGGCCAAAGTACTGGAGTTTCAGCTTTAACATCATTCCTTCCAAAGAAATCCCAGGGCTGATCTCCTTTATACAGAAAAGTTAACTCAAAATGGATTAAACACTTGAATGTAAAACCTGACACACAAAAAAATGCCTAAAAGGAAATAGAAAGCAGCAGTAAGCTCCTTGACATCAGTCCCAATGTTGAATTTTCAGATTTGGCTCCAAAAACGAGGGCAACTAAAGCAAAAATAAGCATGTGGGGCCTTTATAAAACTAAAAGTGTCTGTACAGCATAAGAAACCATCAATACAACGAAAAGACAGCCTAGTGAATAGTGAAGAAGTGGAGTGAAGTCGCTCACTTGTGTCCGAGTGACCCCATGGGCTGTACCCTACCAGTCTCCTCTGTCCATGGAATTTTCCAGGCAATAGTCCTGGAGTGGATTGCCATTTTCTTCACCAGGGGATCGTCTCAACCCAGGGATCGAACCTGGGTCTGCTGCATTGTAGACAGATGCTTTACCATCTGAGCCACCAGGAAAGTCCAAATACTTGCAAATCATATCTGATAAGGAGTTAATATCCAAAATATAGGAACAATTCAAACAACTCAATGGCATTAAAAACCCCTCCCAAACAACCTGATTTAAAAATGGACACAGAATCTAAATAGACATTTTCCCAAAGAAGACATGGATATAGTCAACAGACCCAAGAAAAGATGTTCAGAATCACTGATTATCAGGGAAATGCAAATCAAACCACAGTGAACTATCATCTCACACCTGTTAGAATGGCTGTAATCAAAATGAGAAGAAATAGCAAGCCTTGGGAAGGATGTAAAGGAAAGGGAACCATCACACACTGTTAGTGGGAGTGTAAATTGGTGCCACCACTGTGGAAAACAGTATGGTGTTTCATCAAAAAATTAAAAATAGAACTACAATCAGCTCAGTTCAGTTCAGGCGCTCAGTCGTGTCCGACTCTTTGCAACCCCATGAATTGCAGCACGCCGGGCCTCCCTGTCCATCACCAACTCCCGGAGTTTACTCAGACTCACATCCATCGAGTCCGTGATGCCATCCAGCCATCTCATCCTCTGTCGTCCCCTTCTCCTCCTGCCCCCAATCCCTCCCAGCATCAGAGTCTTTTCCAGTGAGTCAGCTCTTCACATGAGGTGGCCAAAGTACTGGAGTTTCAGCTTTAGCATCAGTCCTTCCAGAGAAATCCCAGGGCCGATCTCCTTCAGGATGGACTGGTTGGATCTCCATCAATTCCACTTCTGGGTATTTTTCCAAAAAGAACAAAGTCACTAATTTGAAAGATACATGCACTTGATGTTCATTGCAATTTTGTTTAAATAGCCACAGTTTGGAAACAAGCCAAGTGTCTATTGGTAGATAAATGAACAAAGAAGATACGGTATGTACATACAGTGGAATACTACTTAGCCACATAAAAACCTGCCATTTGTGACAAGATGACTAAGCCTTGAAGGCATTCTGCTAAGTGAAATAAGTCAGAGAAAAATAGATACAGTTTGATAGCATTTATATGTGGAATCTAAAAAGCACAACATACGAACAAACAAAACACGAAGAAATTCGTAGGTAGAGACAGCAGGTTGGTGGTTACCAGAACAGAGGGCAGTTGTGAGTGGGTGGAATGGGTGAAGGGGATAAGTTGTATGGTGACAGCTGAGAACTAGACTTATTGTATAGTTCACTTTGGAGTGCGTGCAAATATGGAATTATTATGTTGTAAGCCTGAAACAAGGAAAATACTATATTCCAACTTTACACCCCCCTAATATAAAACTCAGACCACAAAACACAAACATCCGTGGGGGAATATCCTCAAGTATTTAGTTTATTCCCGTTTTTAAAATTAAAGGTGACTTTTAGTTTTATCTTAATCCTTCTGTATTGTTCACATTTACCACAATAAACATGATTAACTTATGTAATAGAGTAAATATTAAAAAACGGTGGTCTGTATTGCAAGGATAGAAGTCTCTGTGTCTGTTGAAATTAAGCCCATTCTTTAAGGATTAGCTCCTTTGACACTTTATCCACGAGGCCGTCCTGCTGTTCCTTCCCCTCTGCAGGATGGACTCAACCGTTAGGCACAGAGGGAACACAGTGCTGAGGGTCCATGGTAATATTTAATTTTAAATCCTTTTAAAATCAGAAGGAAAAGCTGCATATAATGTTAATGAGAACATAATCGGGCGTACAACCTGGATTGTATTTTACTTTCGTCTTTACACCAATGTGGTGGTAAAGTATAATGTAAAATGTATTAAATTTACATTATACGCTAAATTATATTTATATATTTATAATTTATACATACATGCATATATTTATAATTATGTATTGATTTTCTTATTTTTAATGCAGAAGGAACCAATGAAGGCAAGAGTGCCCCGGGCTCGTGGAAGTCATAAAGCAGCGCTGTACCTCTGACTTCCTGGCTTAATTTTGCTTGCCGCAGGGGCAGAGTCTGAGAAAAACCTCTACAGGCAGATTATTTGGGAAATGGTCTTAGCAAGCAGATGTCAGGGAGCAGAGAGAAAGACAGGGAGAGACAGAGGGAAGGAAGTCCATAAAATCATGTGTTCTTTTTTTTTTTTTTCAGATTTTATTATTTTTTCTTTATTAATTTTTATTTTTTTAGTTTGTTTTGCTTTACAATACTGTATTCATTTAAGGTCAATGTGGTGGGCCACAGGGTTTAGCTTCTCTAGGACCTTTGTTCCTAAAGNTAAAATCATGTGTTCTTTTTTTTTTTTTTCAGATTTTATTATTTTTTCTTTATTAATTTTTATTTTTTTAGTTTGTTTTGCTTTACAATACTGTATTCATTTAAGGTCAATGTGGTGGGCCACAGGGTTTAGCTTCTCTAGGACCTTTGTTCCTAAAGGGGGACAGAGTGAGTTCCAGTGTTTCCCACCTGAAGGATGAGATGCCAGGCTATTTGTCTGCTGAGTGTGGTCCTCTCTTCTTTGAGCAGTGACCCTGAAGGCTGTTTACTTCTTTACACGGGGCTTGTAAAAGCTGATTGGCTCCTGACACTGGGGCAGAAAATCAAGTGTTAGCTCAGGGTGAGATGCTGTGAGCCTGAGAGTGAGATTGCATGGCTAAATGCAGCTGAAACTAAAACCAGAGCAGGGCCAAGGTGATATACCTCACATGACCAAGAGTGTCTGCTGCCATTCCCCTGGAATCCCTCTCACATAATCCCCATACTCCCAAACCGCTTTTTTCATACATCCATTTGAGCTCTTTTTACATTCAGCCGTGTCTTGTGTATCCCATACTTCCTTCTGTCCTTGAAATAAAAATTCCTTGAGGTCATAAGCCATTCTCATGGCACAGAACCTTGCACGTAGTAGGTACTCGATACGTATTGTTGATTTCATTGAACGAAGAGGGCCCTGGACTAGGGTTTAAGAGAACTGAATCCAAGTCCCTACTCTGCTGCTAATAAACTGCATAATTTTGGGCAACCCCTTGTCTCCTCGGGATCTTATCTATAAAATGAGGAGCATGTACAAGATCCTCTCCAAGGAGCCCTTTGGATCTGTGTGATTATTCCCACCCACACTATTCCATTCAGCATGAAGAAAGCTCCAACTGCATTCTCCTCCCAGTGTTAGCTGCTGGAATTAGAGGGGTGGACGCAGCACAGCTTTACTATGCAAAAATGAAGTGTGTCTTCGCAGAGAGAGACAAAGAATTATAGCACCTTGTGGGCAGAAGCAAATCCGAGGGCTGATGACACACAGTGGGATTTGTAACCAGATCTGGGACGTGTCAGGAGGAATTCTTGCAGAGATGATTCTTAAGGAATGTGTGATAAGTGATGGGGAGATTCTGGTGAGAACTGTTTGCTGTAATCAAATACTAGTTTTCTTCTGTGTGTTGGCTCCAAGGTGGGGAGAGGGGTGCTAGGTATATGGACAATGTACCTCCCATAGTGGGAGACAAGACATCATTTTTCTGTGTCTGCTAGGAAAGGAGAGTCACCTTCAGCTTATTTTATATTTATTATAAGCAGCACTGTGGGAATGGATTTTTAAAAAGTGCAGCCATAGACTAATGGAGAGAAGAGGATGTATTAGCTTCTAGACAGGTCCTCAGTTTATATATGTTCCATCAGTCCAGTGTTCCTCTCGTTGATAGTAATGAGTACATTTCTTTCCAGAAGTCAGAGCCCTTGTTATTTTCTCCCTAAGATGATGGGAGTATTTATGTTATGATGATCAGGTATATGTTGCCCCAGGTAGAATATACTGGAGCTGCAAGCAGCTCTTTCATGCTAAGGGCACCATGGGAGCACGCACTGCAGAGACCCCAGACCTCTGGATGTGCCTGCTGACATAGCCCCTTCCTGTTCTGCCTGAGCATGAGATCACCTCATAATTTTACCTCCTGGGGTCATTTGCTGCCTTGGGAACCAATGCTCTTTGCTGATAAACATCCCCACTGCACAAAAATGTTGTGCTTAGTAGGTTTCTCTTTTTGGAGAAATGACCCGAATTTCAACAACTTGCTTCATTACAGAGGAGAAACAAATGATGAAATTTGCCCAAGTAGTGGCTGGAACACAGACTTCCCAACATTTCCCTGGAAGAGGAAGCAGAGGAATATCGGAGAAGAGACTTTATGTCTCGTAGGGAAACTCACTTCTTAGAAAAGTTTGGTTCAGAAAGTGAAATTTGATGTTGGTTACAGGTATGAACATTGATTTCACTGCTGCTGATGCCTGGACATATAGGAACTACTCAGAAGAAAATCTGGTCACCCCCAGTTTTCAGCTGTGTTTAGTCTTAGCACAGGTCATCTGTGACCTTACAATAGAGGGAAATAGCATGAAGGACAGAGAAGGCAGTGGCACCCCACTCCAGTACCCTTGCCTGGAAAATCCTATGGATGGAGGAGCCTGGTAGGCTGCAGTCCAAGGTGTCACTAAGACTCGGATATGACTGAGTGACTTCATTTTCACTTTTCACTTTCATGCATTGGAGAAGGAAATGGCAACCCACTCCAGTGTTCTTGCCTGGAGAATCCCAGGGATGGGGGAGCCTGGTGGGCTGCTGTCTGTGGGGTCGCACAGAGTCGGACATGACTGAAGTGACTTAGCAGCAGCAGCATGAAGGAAAGGATGTATATACTGAGACTTTGGAAGGTGCGCTGGTTAGTTCATCTGTTCTTTTACTAACGACTGGACAAAGCATTTTACTTACATTGTCAATTCAGTTAACACATTAATGAAAACATGGAGTGATTCATATACTGGGAGGGTTAAAATATCATCTTATGCAATCTTCACCTCAGTATCAAGAAGTTAGGAATTTCATTATCCAAAGTTTATAGATAAGCAAATGAGCTCAAAGAGTTTAAATCAAGGCTTAAGGGGATGCAACTCATAAGGGACAAAGCTGGAATTTAAACCCGAGTTTGTCTGACTCTAGATCTCATGTGTGTGACCTCACAGGTCACACTTCAGTCACCCAGTAAGTGTTTATAAAACTCAACTTTTATAGAAGCAGTTATAGTGACCTCACTCATGATGAGCACAGGGCATGAGGGAGTAATAATCCCCAGAATCCCTACTCTTACCTCATTCATCCCTTGATTCATTCATCAAAGACTTCTTGAGTTGATATGTCTGTCTCTACACTCTATTATGAGACTCAGCAATGAACAATGTATGGTTTTTATCCTGGACTGCACAGTCAGGAAAACAAACAGAAACACTCCAAGTACAGTAGCCTATATATTAATTCAGACATGTTCTAGTGATCAGTGGCTAAGTAACAATTCACCAAAAGCTTAGTTTTTTTTCCTTGCCATTAAATATTATTTATTTATTTGATGACTGGGTCTTAGTTGTGGTACACAGGGTCTGGTTCCATGACCAGGGATTGAAACCAGGCCCCCTGCACGGGGAGCATGGCATCTTAGCCACTGGACCACCAGCTGCGTGCATGCCTGCTCAGTCATGTCCAACTCTTTGTGACCCCATGGACTGCAGCCCACCAGGTTCCTCTGTTCATGGGATTTCCGGGCAAGAATACTGAAGTGGGTTGCCATTTCCTCCTCCAGGGGATCTTCCCGACCCAGGGATCAAACTCTCATCTCTTGCACCTCTCTCCTGCGTTGGCAGGCAGATTCTTTACCATTGGACCACCTGGGATTCCCACCAGGGAATTTCTGAAAATCTCCCATGGTTCTATGACTGTTAGACTCATCTTGGGACCCCCATGTTTTTGCCCACTGACCATGATTGAGACTGTGGTTATCTGAAGACATTTTTATTCATGTGTCTGGTGCCTGTGATGGCTGGATGTGTGTGAGGGCTATTCTCTCAGATCCCTGTCTCTTCACATGGGTTCTCTGCTTGGAGAGCTTGGGATTCCTCACAGCATCTGTCAATCCATGACAGATGGATTTCTTCCTGGTGACTGGCTTCCCTTGGAGCAAACCTCCCAAGAGTGAAAGTTGGAAGCTATGGAGCTTTTCCTGACTAACCCTCAGAAATCAAAGTGTGACTTCTCTTGTGTCTGTTGGTTATAAGCAAATCTCCAGTTCAGCTCAAAGTCAAGGGTGGGGCTGTACAGGAGTGAAAATACTAAGAAGCATAATTTCTTGGGGGGCAAATTTGGAGACTAGATACCACACACTAAATATTCATCAAGTCTGAGAGCCCCTGAGGGGCTTTATCCCAGGGCAGAGAAAGTTTAGCCTGACTCTGGACGAAAGTAGACTAATTCTTGTCGGTCAAGAGTTTTAGTGTTTGGGGGAAGCTCAAGCAGTTGGGTTGCACAGCAGTGTACGTGAGTGGGTTGAGGTGTGTGGC
>SJYA01002676.1:136449-186484 GCA_006410615.1 Neotragus moschatus
AGAGTTGAATAATGGCCAGGACTCAGGCTTTAATGAATGGAAGAAGTGGAATCCTTGAAGGTCTAATAAACAAGGAGTTTCAGGATGAGATCTGTGCATTGGAAGATCCCTCAGGTTGCCATGTGGAAGACAGCTCTGAGAAGGCAATAATGGAGTCAGGAAGCAGTTGAGTTGGGATGAGGAAAACTCTTCCTTAGGAGAAAGTAAGACACTGTGAGTTACAAGTTTTGTCTAGTTAGCCGAAGGGGATGAGGGGATGACCAGGAGGCTTCTCCACTGGGCGGCATTGTACGAGGTGGTGCTGTTTAACGTGCTGGAGGGTACAGAGCGGTACCCATTGATGCATCCAGCCTTGAACTTGTTGATTCAGAAGTACCTGCAGGAGAATCCAGTGGAGATGCTTTTTCCGTGACGTGGCACACACACACACCATGGCGCTCTGCCCAGGTTCCCTTTACGGGGCCAGTCCATGCTCCACCAGCCTTAACTGTAGGAGTGGCCGGCTGTCTGCACCTGCATCCTTATTCTGGACATTTCCCTCACCCAGAATAGCTCGGGAGGTTGTACCTCTCTCTGGAGGCAGCTCACAGCCCACGACTGACTGAGCGTGCGGCTGCAGATCACCATCCCCCTGCCACCAGGGAGGACATCTCTGTGATGCCGTTTATGCTTCTGAGCTCCCCAAGGGCTCAGCCGAGGATAGCGTTCCACTGAACTCATATCTTTATGCGGCCTCTTCCCCTGTCCTCACTTGATGCTTCCATTCCCTCCTCTCTTAGGAAATCACAAGCACGGGAGTCTCAGACCAGAGCTACTTGGAGGAAAACTGATCTAAAGAGCCTTTTAGAAGGTGTCCCCATAGATAGGTTGTTTCCAGGCATAACAAGTTCTTTTCTGTGAAACCTATTCTAAGAAAAAAAATAGTAGAGAGCTCTACTCAGTACTCTGTAATGACCTACATGGGTAAAGAGTCTAAAAAAGAGTGAATGTATGTATCCTGATTCACTTTGCTCTATAGCAGAAACTAACACAGCATTGTAAATCAATGCTACGCAATAACATTTTTAAAAAATAATAGGGCCTCTTAAAAGGTTGAGCTGAGTTATGACGTGTAGCATATTTAAGATATGTTGTAAAAATATAGCTTGTAGCAAGGTACAACTATTCTGGAACAAAACTACCTGGTTTTAATCCCAACTCCACTGCTTACTAACTGTACCTCTTGGGCAAGTCTTCTTACCTATAAAAGGGGAGACTGATAGTCTCTGTGTGCATGCTAAGTCACTTCTGTTGTGTCTGACTCTTTGCAACCCCATGGACTGTAGCCCACCAGGCTTCTCTGTCCATGCGATTCTCCAGGCAGGAATAGTGAAGTGGGCTGCCATGCTCTTCTCCAGGGATTGAACCCATATCTCTTATGTCTCCTGCATTTTCAGGCGGGTTCTTTACCACTAGCATATACAAGACAATTGTTGTAAGAAGTTAAAAAATTATTATCACTATAATGTAAAATGTGATAAGGATAATTTTGTCTAGTACGTTCAATGATATATTCTCAGCACCTTCAATAATACCTGATAAGATTCTCAATAAATTTTCACTGAGTGAATATGTATAAAGCAATTAGAAGAACATTGGACACAATTTCACTACTTGGAGTTGATCCAAAAAATACATTCACAGTAATGTAAACCAACAGAAAGATTATTAATTACAGAAATAGCAATAGCTTGTTGAAAGCAGTTGTTGTTCAGTCGCTGTGATGTCCAACTCTTTGCAAACTCAAGGACTGTAGCATGCCAGGCTCCCCTGTCCTTTACTTTCTTCCCAAGTTAGATCAAATCATGTCCATTTAACTGATGATGCTCTCTGTCCATCTCATCCTCTGTTGCCTGCTTCTCCTTCTGCCCTCAATGTTTCCCCAAATCAGGGTCTTTTCCAGTGAGTTGGCTCTTTGCATCAGGTGGTCAAAATATTGGAGCTTCAGCTTCAGCATCAATGCTTCCAGTGAATATTCATGGTTGATTTCCTTTAGGATTGACTGGTTTGATCTGCTTGCTGTCCAAGAGACTCTCAAGAGTCTTCTCCAGCACCACAATTTGAAAGCATCAGTCCTTTGGGGTCTAGCCTTCTATGTGGACTGACTCTCACGTCTATACATGACTACTGGAAAAAACCATAGCTTTGACTAGATGGACTTTGTTGGCAAAGTGATATCTGATTTTTAATATGCTGGCTAGTCTTGTTGTGGGTGTCCTTCCAAGGATCAAGTGTCTTTTAACTTCATGGCTGCAGTCACTGTCCACAGTGATTTTGGAGCCCAAGAAAATAAAGTCTGTCATTGTTTCCACTTTTTCCCATCTATTTGCCATGAAGTGATGGAACTGAATGTCATGATGTTCATTTTTTGAATGTTGAATTTTAAGCCAACTTTTTCACNTCATGGCTGCAGTCACTGTCCACAGTGATTTTGGAGCCCAAGAAAATAAAGTCTGTCATTGTTTCCACTTTTTCCCATCTATTTGCCATGAAGTGATGGAACTGAATGTCATGATGTTCATTTTTTGAATGTTGAATTTTAAGCCAACTTTTTCACTGTCCTCTTTTACCCTTATCACGTGGCTCTTTAGTTCCTCTTCACTTATCTTTAGAGTGGTATCATCTGCATATCCGAGACTGCTGATATTTCTCCCAGCAATCTTGATTCCAACTTGTGATTCATGATTCATTCAGCTTAGCATTTCACATGATTTATTCTGTTATAAGTTAAATAAGCAGAGTGGCAATATATAGACTTGTCATACTCTTTTCCCAATTTTGAACCAGTCAGTGATCCCATGTCCGGTTCTAATTGTTGCTTCTTGACCTGCGTACAGGTTTCTCAGGAGACAGGTCAGGTGGTCTGGTACTCTCACCTCTTTAAGAATTTTCCACAGTTTGTTGAAATCAGTAGCTTGTTTGAAATGCAAAATATTAATAAAATTTACACAAATATGTTATATGTGTATGTATGTTAATGCACACATGTATATGTATATATGCTCAGATGCTCAGTCATGTCTGACTCTTTGTGACCCCATGGACTGTAGCCCACCAGACTCCTCTGTCCATGGGATTTTCAAGGCAAGAATACTGGAGTGGGTTGCCATTTCCTTCTCCAATTAATACACATATGTACATACTATACAATTATCAAAAAGACTATAGAAATAAATTTTTCATTCATTCGGTGGAATACTATGCAATCGTGAAAAAATGAGGCAGTGAAACAGACAGATATGGAATGATTGCCAACATATATTATAAAAAAGGAAGGTGTAGAGAGAAGCCAGGTGCTGTGTGGATAGCCCTTCATCATTTGTGGAAGGATATATACACGTATTTGTAAATACTTATGTGTGACAGGGAGGCCTGGTGTGCTGCAGTTCGTGGGGTCGCAAAGAATTGGACATGACTGAGTGTCTGAACTGAACTGCTGTGTGAGATGTACAGCATGTATCTGTACACACACACACACCATGTATCTGTGCACGTACACACACACACCATGTATCTGTGCACGTACACACACACACCATGTATCTGTGCACGTACACACACACACCATGTATCTGTGCACGTACACACACACACCATGTATCTGTGCATGTACACACACCATGTATCTGTGCATGTACACACACCATGTATCTGTGCATGTACACACACGGTCTCTGGTGGGAGTCCCAGGAATCTAGCAGCAGTGATTGCCTCTGGGGAAGGAAATTCATTGTCTGGACTCAGGACTAGAAAGGAAATTTAAGGTAAACCCTTGTGATTTTTATTCCATGGGCAAGGCAAGACTATCCTATTTGGAAACTTATCAAACAGTTCACAGTCTTTAAAAGAAAGACTTGAGATTTAACCGAGAGTTGGCTGCCTAGGGGCAGGTGAGAGACGGGGGATCTGTTTTCAATCATCTAACAGAGCCACAGGCATCTTGCTCAGAGAGCTCAGGACTGGTAAGAGCGTGGCATTTTTTCTGCACAAGGGGGCGCTAAGCCCTTTACCTGGTAAATCCCCTGTGAGTTGACCTCTAAAGATTGATTACAGCTCAGCCTTCCACTTCTCTGGCTTGGAAAATTAGATTGAATACCATTATTAATTTTGATGATCAGACTTGAATTCTCTGTAAGCTCACTTAGCAGGCAGACAGCTTCTAGCCTTTTATAAATAATGCCCTCCAGATGAGATCTGCCTTTTTATGGGGATGGAGAGGGTTGAGGGTGGGACAGAAGCATCCACTGTGTCAGGATCCCTGCTGGGGAGCTGACTTGTGCATCAGGTCAGTTAATCCCTGTCCCTGGGTCTTGGCATCATATGTCCACTTAGGTGGGAAGCAGACTCTGGTGGTTAAATGACTTGCTTGCGGATGTAGAAAAGTGGATAAGGAGAGAGGTGGCCCATAACAGGTGCTGTTAACTACACCTGGGCTCATGAATAATCACGACTTTGTTTAAAGGGGGGAATGCACTGGAGACCTATACCAAAACACCAAGAAGAGAGAAGATGTTGGCTTGCCAAAACTGTTCCTGATGGCTGAGGAAAAGGTGCTTTTCTTAAGTTGGACATCTTCCCTCTATTCCTCACACTGTAGAGTGGCCGTGACACCTGAGAAGTAAGATCTGTCACCCGAGTGAATCTGAATGGTGCCAAGGGGCTGTCCGCTCCATGCTGACTGAAAAATCGCAGTGTGTTTGTGAGGAGGACCAAGCTGGGATGTTCTCCCAGCTTGCGCAGCTCACTCTTACTGAAAGGTAGGGGTGCTGTGGCCCATAGAGAGGAAAAGAGAAATTCAGGTCATACAGGCTGTGCTGCAAGCTGGGGCCACATGCTCAGTCTTTGGTTTTGTTTTTCCAGTTCTTCCTAAATGTGTTAGTAGCTTCAGTGGTGTCTGACTCTTTTGCAACCCCTTAGACTGTCACCCGCCAGGCTCCTCTGTCCATGGGATTCTCCAGGCAAGAATACTGGAGTGGGTTGCCATTTCCTTCTCCATTTCCTTCCCAACCCAGTGATCAAACCTGGCTCTCCTGGTTTCCAGGCAGATTCTTACAAAAATTTTACAAAGGCCACATTACTCTGGAATCTAATCTTGCAGACCCTGAACACAACCCCTTTATTTATTCTGAGTTCCCTTCCTCGTGAGTCACTGTGTTCTTCACTGGTAACTCAGTCTATGAGGATGGAAGTGACCTATCAGTTTAAAAAAACATAATTTTAACTCCTAGTTTCTACAAGTAATAATTTCCAGCTTTCTGCAACGTGGATTGGAAGTATCTGCTGGTAAAGAACCGAGTCTTCTTTTGACGACCTTGCTAGACATCTTTGTCCTGTGCCAGGCATGACAGTAGGCACTTACCCTGGCTTACCTTATCCTGTCTTACTACCTGACTGTAGTGAGCTGGCATCCATTTAAAGAGCTGCAGAGAACCCAGGGAGATTGTCACATTGCTGTGTGGATTCGCAGCAGAATCTCAAACACGAACCTGAGCACACTGCCTGTTGAAACGTGGTATTGGTAGTGTGGTAGGCAGAGTTCTGGGTGGTCCCCAAGATTCCACCTCTTTGTGTACGTTCCAGGTAGAATCTCTTCCCTTTCACTGTGGGCGGGTCTGGTGAATGCTATGGATACCACTCCCATGGTTACATTACACAGCTAAGTGAAGGGATGGTACAGGTGTCACTAAGTCCCTAATTAGTTTGACTGTGAGTTAATCAGAGATTCCCTGAATCAGTTCAGTTCAGTCGCTCATTCATCTCTGACTCTTTGCGACCCCATGAATCGCAGCACACCAGGCCGCCCTGTCCAAAACTCCCGGAGTTCACCCAGATTCATGTCCATCGAGTCAGTGATGCCATCCAGCCATCTCATCCTCTGTCGTCCCCTTCTCCTCCTGCCCCTAATCCCTCCCAGCATCAGAGTATTTTCCAATGAGCCAACTCTTCGCATGAGGTGGCCAAAGTACTGGAGTTTCAGCTTCAGCATCATTCCTTCCAAAGAAATCCCAGGGCTGATCTCCTTTAGGATGGACTGGTTGGGCCTCCTTGCAGTCCAAGGGACTCTCAAGAGTCTTCTCCAACACCACAGTTCGAAATCATCAATTCTTCAGTGCTCAGCTTTCTTCACAGTCCAACTCTCACATCCATACATGACCACTGGAAAAACCATAGCCTTGACTAGATGGACCTTTGTTGGGAAAGTAATGTCTCTGCTTTTGAATATGCTNCATCAATTCTTCAGTGCTCAGCTTTCTTCACAGTCCAACTCTCACATCCATACATGACCACTGGAAAAACCATAGCCTTGACTAGATGGACCTTTGTTGGGAAAGTAATGTCTCTGCTTTTGAATATGCTACCTAGGTCGGTCATAACTTTTCTTCCAAGTAGTAAGTGTCTTTTAATTTCATGGCTGCATTCACCATCTTCAGTGATTTTGGAGCACCCCAAAATAAAGTCTGACACTGTTTCCACTGTTTCCCCATGTATGTCCCAAGAAGTAATGGGACTGGATGCCATGATCTTCGTTTTCTGAATGTTGAGCTTTAAGCCAACTTTTTCACTCTCCTCTTCCACTTTCATCAGGAGGCTTTGTAGTCCCTCTTCACTTTCTGCCATAAGGGTGGTGTCATCTGCATATCTGAGGTTATTGATATTTCTCCCAGNCAGGAAGCAACAGTTAGAACTGGACATGGAACAACAGCCTGGCTCCAAATAGGAAAAGGAGTACGTCAAAGCTGTCTATTGTCACCCAGCTTATTTAACTTCTATGCAGGGTACATCATGAGAAATGCTGAACTGGAAGAAACACAAGCTGGAATCAAGATCCCTGGAAGAAATATCAATAACCTCAGATATGCGGATGACACCACCATTATGGCAGAAAGTGATGAGGAACTAAAAATCGTCTTGATGAAAGTGAAAGAGGAGAGTGAAAAAGTTGGCTTAAAGCTCAACATTCAGAAAACGAAGATCATGGCATCTGGTCCCATCACTTCATGGGAAATCGATAGGAAAACAGTGGAAACAGTGTCAGACTTTGTTTTTTGGGGGTCCAAGATCACTGCAGTTGGTGATTGCAGCCATGAAATTAAAAGATGCTTACTACTTGGAAGGAAAGTTATGACCACCCTAGATAGCATATTGCAAAGCAGAGACATTACTTTGCCAACAAAGGTCCGTCTAGTCAAGGTTATGGTTTTTCCAGTGGTCATGGATGGATGTGAGAGTTGGACTGTGAAGAAGGCTGAGCGCCGAAGAATTGATGCTTTTGAACTGTGGTATTAGTGAAGAATCTTGAGAGTCCCTTGGACTGCAAGGAGATCCAACCACTCCATTCTGAAGGAGATCAGCCCTGGGTCTTCTTTGGAAGGACTGATGCTAAAGCTGAAACTCCAATACTTTGGCCACCTCATGCGAAGAGTTGACTCATTGGAAAAGACTCTGATGCTGGGCGGGATTGGGGGAAGGAGGAGCTGTCTCTTATACACATCTTGAACTATGGAATGAGGTTCATGACATTGTACAGGAGACAGGGATCAAGACCATCCCCATGGAAAAGAAATGCAAAAAAGCAAAATGGCTGTCTGGGGAGGCCTTACAAATAGCTGTGAAAAGAAGAGAAGCAAAAAGCAAAGGAGAAAAGGAAAGATATAAGCATCTGAATGCAGANTCACCTCACCAACTTGATGGACATGAGTTTGAGTAAACTCTAGGAGTTGATGATGGACAGGGAGGCCTGGTGTGCTGCAGGTCATGGGGTCACAAAGAGTCAGACACAACTGAGCAACTGAACTGAACTGAACTGAACTGAGCAGAACTTCCCTGCTAAATTTCATTAAGTCGTTAAGACTTTGTACTCACAATGCAGGGGATATGGGTTCTATCCCTGGTTGGGGAACTAAGGTCTCACATGCCATGGGGCAACCAGGCTTTTGCACCACAACTACTGAACCTGCTCACCCTAGAGCCTGGCTGCTGCAACGAAGACCAAGCACAGCCAACAATCCAAAGAGAAAGTAGCTTATTTGAGACCTTATCAACAGAAGCTTCCAAAGGGGAGTCATGAAAGGGAAGATAACCAAAACATGTACGTTTTTCAGGCAGTAACCTCCTGGGCACCTGAGCTCAGCCCTGCTGGGGACTTAGGAAGACAGGACAGAACACATCCCTGAGTTATTCCTGCCAAGGAAGAGGAAACTGATATTTATCCTCCAGATCCTGTCTGTCATCACTGAGGGCTATTCCCAGAACACTAATGCCCTGAATCCCTAGCCTGCCCAGTTTGTGGGCCAGGAGAGATCTGGACAGAGAGGGACAGGTGCTTGCTTTAGGTTGCAGCAGGTATGAAATAGAAGGGTGAATGCCGAAGGGGTATGCTTGGAGCTTCAATAGTGTCTGTTATGTTTAGAATGCCCTGTGTTGTCAGGCTATAAGGTTGGAACTGGAGGTGTTCAGATCTGGGGCATATAGTTGTGGGGTCATGGTAACTATGAGGGGACAAGTACTCATCAGTAATTCTCAGGCAGGCACAGTTCATCTGTGTGGTCAGTGGTCTCCACTACACCCATCGCTGGCTTCCATGAGTGTTGGATGCTCCACGCTTACAGCTGCCCCTTTCCCAAATGATAGACCATGGCTGGTGGAGCCACTTGACCAAGGGCTTATAGACATGAGGGCACAGCCCACGACCAGTGACTCAGAGCCCTGGAAGGATGAACACCACTCGAGAGGCTTGCTCCTTCCATCTATAATAGCAATCGTCTGTTTATACCCCAAATGGTGCTAATGCCGTCTGTGCTTTTTGGCCTCAGTGTTTGCCACCCATGAGAATGTCTCTCCGCTGTGCTATATAACAGGTTCACAGGCCCTGAGAAGACCACCAGATACCAGGAGAGCAGGTGGGTGAATGAAGTTTATATGGCTGTATTTGGGCCCAGAGTGCATACTATTAATACATCCTAAGGGATTCCCTGGTGGCTCAGATGGTAGAGAATCTGCCTGCAATGCAAGAGACTGGAGTTCAATCCCTGGATCAGGAAGATCCCCTGCAGAAGGGAATGGCAACCCACTCCAGTATTCTTGCCTGAAGAATTCCATGGACAGAAGAGCCTGGTGGGCTACAGTTCATAGGGTCACAAAAAGTCAGACACAGCTAAGCCAATAACACTTTCTTTCACTTTCAAGCCAGGGACAGAAGGAAATGCCCATATTTTTACATGAGGAAGATCTATTATCCCCATTTTAGAGGTAAGGGTACTAAGCCCATTTCTTTTATTAACTTGCATGAGCTCATATAACTTGTCAGTTGGTAGATTTGGGATTTGAATCAGGCCTTTCTAGACACAGGCCCATGTCTTCTCTACCACAGCACACTGTTGCTCAAAGAGAACTTCATATATGACTGGAAATGTGGGGCAGGGAAACTTGGTAATGCTCTGTGGTTGGCAGACCTGACTCACATATACCAGTGGAGGGTCCCTGTGACTCCTTGCTCATGGAGGCTGATCACCTTGATTCTCATGGTGAGTTCAGTCCAGTCTCTTATTCATAATTTAGAAAGCCCTCCTAGCATCTTGGGGCTGGGATAATGCATGCTGTTAATCATTGATGTAATATCAAGAAAGACTCCTTCATTGTAAGGCCTGTTGAACTTACGTTATCAGACAAGAAACATGGTCTCCATGTGAGGCTTCTCTGTTTCAGAAACAGGATGGTTCAAAAACCATGGGGTCTACAGATGGTTTCAGAAAGTGACTGTGTCTTCTCTAGGCTTTTTACTCGACTTTCATTTAAATTCTACAAACATTTGCTGAGCACCCACCACGTGCCAGACACCACACGAGGCCCTGTGGAGACTATAGAGATAAAGAAGATGTCTAGCTTTCTTTCTTGTAGAGAAGCTTAGCAAATATACAAGCAAGTATTACATGTGGCAGAAAGAATCGAGGGCTAATTAGTTATTCCTGCCCCCAGCTGTGGGAACCCAGAAGGACAAGTGTTTAATTCTGACTGCAGGGGATTTGGAAGTGACATTGAAGGATGAACACAATGCTGATAGACAAGAAGAAGGGCTCGATCTGATCTATTTTATGCTGCAGCAACAACAGAAAAGAGGAAGCAGCCATTCTTAAACAGTTTTCTGACACGAGAACTACACGTATACGTTAGCGTGTATAGCTCTTCTTTTTGTGGAGAAAAGATTCACTGAGATGCAAGGGAAAGATCTCATGCCTGGCAGGACTTCAGCCAGACTAATTATTAGGTTTATCTTCAGTTTCCCCATGACTTAGTCTTAAGGGACTGGCCTCCCACCTGCATGGCACAAAGCCATGACAGAGTGATTTTACTAATATTTCTGATCATCTGCATAACTTATTATGTGGCAATTATCTGGACCAGGCATGTCCTGTTGCAGTGTGGTTCTTAGGCAGCTGACATAGATGGCTGACATTTGATTATTTCAGTTTACCAGACCCAGGCTGTGTTTATGTTGAGTGGAGAAATAATAACTGATTTACAAAAAACTGTCACTCTGTGCTTCTGCTGGTTCATTCGAAAGGGATTTAGTAGGATTCTGTTTGTGAGCAGGAAAGGAAGAGAACACTATTGCCCCAGTTTTCATGGCAGAGAGTAATGGGAAGTGACAGCCTAGAGGCAGGCTGGAAAGATGACAGCAGAGAGAGCTCCTGGGTAAATGAGAAGGAGAGTGATATTTATTGAACACCTGCTATGTGCTGGGCACCATTCTAAGCATGTTTTATGTATGATTTCATTAATTCTGGAAAGATTAATTGTACTTGTAAAAGTGCTTTCTCACATGCTCTACAAATGTTAGGCATAATTAGTATTTTCCTCTATTGTAGAGCCTCCTAAGATTCATTTGAGACCATTCCCTGCTTTCCATTATGAGAAGTAAATTTATGTTAAAGCACTAGCAGACTTTCTGTCACTCAGCACTCTTAAGTAGGAAAAGGTGATGGGAGAAGTAGGCGGGACTGTGGGATTGTGTTCTGGAAGGGGTCTTTTTTAGGTTCTTGTTTTCAGTTCCTTCTTTGCCTCTGGACCTTATGAGCTGCTGGCATGGCCTCAGCATGCTCTCAGAGGTGAGCAGTCACTTTTCCTCAGTCATGTGGTCTCATCCAGGGCTGGAGAGAGACCAGTGGTAGGGATTAGTCCAGTCCCTCTAGTTTTGGGAAATGGACTCTTGGTATCCTGTCCATCTTGTTTCATCCTGTTCCACATTCTTTTTGTTGCATATGAAGTCTATACCCACTTCATTGTGGAAAAGTTGTGCTCAGATGTGATTTCTAATTTCATTTAAATGTGCCAGTCCATTAGACATTGGACCTCAGTGCAGCATTTAAACAAAAATGGTCTGCTGGTTGGTCCCTGGAAATGGACCACCTGTTCTACAGCTTACAAGGGCTGACACAGGTTTCTTCCCTGGAACCAGAAACAGTCAGGCTTCTCCAGCGGATCTTCCCAACCCAGGGACTGGACCCAGTTCTTGTGCATTGTAGGCAGGTTCTTTACCATCTGGGCCAACAGAAAAGCCTGATCAGAGTTCTACTAGGGAGCAAATGGCTGATATGATACTTAAACTCCTAGGATTGGAATGTACCTCAGAGCCAGTCTCTCTCTTACCATATTCATCCCTAAAAGAAAAGTGAAAGAAGGCCTGATTAGGATTGTACTTTGTATAAAGAAGGCACAAGCAGAGAAGCTGGAAGAACCAGAGGCACATCTCACTTACCTTGACTTCTGTTTTGCATCAGCATCTCTCACTATGTATTTTGAAGTCTTTAGTGGTTTTCACCATTTAGAGCAAAGTCTTAGTTCCTAAGTGTAGTCTTAAGATGCTTCACCAGATGCCCCTACCAAACCCTGCAGTCTTATCTCTCTCATTAATCCCCTTTGAGTAAACCCTACAATGTAGCCAAGTTGTATTTATGTCTCTTCTCTTCCAAATTTTTGTCTTAACATTTTCACTGCCTATGATACCTTCTTTTTCTTGGTGTATCCAAGTCCAGTTCCTCCTTTTCATTTCCTCTCAACTGGGATCCTATCCTTCCAGGAAGCCTTTTCAGCTCCTTTCTTGTCTCCAGGCATCCCCTTTCTTTCTGAAATATCTCAGTCTCAGAACCCTGCACCCAAAGCACTTCACCTTCATTTTGGCAGGCTTTACACTATGTGATATTTAATTCTTATTCCAGTATGTGTCATCAAATTTTATAGACATTTTTACTACTCACCCATCTTTTAAGACAAATCTCAGCAAGGTTTTTTGCAGTCTTGCCTTACTTGATATTAGTTAGATCTCAGGATTACTTGAGACCCTGTGTGATAACACATTATAATCTCATGGCTGAGTCATGGTGCAGAAAAAGAGACGAGAGACATTAATTCAGGCCTGGATCTGAGTCCCACTTCTGCTATTTTCCATTTCAGTGATGCTGTGCCAGTTATTTAAACTTTTAGAAACTCAGTTTCTGCTCTTCCAAGAAAACAACCACACTTAGTATGGTTGGTTATTGCAGTAGCTTTGAATTGTGCCCCACCTCCCAAATGTGTCCATATGCTAAGCCTGGGAACCTGGGAACGGGGTTTCATTTGGAAACAGATTATACAGATGTGGTTGGGTTAAGGGTCCTGAGCTCATCCTGGATGTTTTGGGTGTGCCCTAAATCCAATGACAGGTATTCATGTAAGAAACACATAGGGCAGTCCCTAAGATGGTGGAGGAATAGGACAGGGAGACCACTTTCTCCCTCACACATTCATTGAAAGATCATTTGAATGCCGAACAAATTCCATAAAACAGCTTCTGAACACTGGTGGAGGACATCAGGCACCCAGAAAGGCAGCCCATTCTCTTTGAAAGGAGATGTTTTATCATTGGTGCTGTATGGATGGTGAAGTCCTGAAGCTGCTGTAAGAATAAGACTGAAAGCCAGAGGCAGAAGGCTTAAATCCAAAACTTCAGAACTCCAGAAAACTCCTAACTCCAGGGAATATTAATCGACAAGAGCTCATTCAAAAGCCTCCATACCTACACCAAAACCAAGCTCCACCCAAGAGTCAACAAGTTACAAAGCAAGAAATACCAAGCTAATTCTCCAACAACACAGGAACATAACCCTGAGCATTAGAATCCAGGTGGCCAAAAGTCATACCAAACACACAGACACCTCAAAACTCACTACTGGACACTGCATTGCACTCGAGAGAGAGGAGATCCAGCTCCACCTACCAGAACACCAACACACGCTTCCCTAACTGGGAAACTTTGACAAGCCACTCATCCAACTCCACCCACAGGGAGGAACCTCCACAATAAAGAGGAACCACAAACTACCAGCATAAAGAAAGGGCACCCCAAACACAGCAATCTAAACAAGATGAAAAAGCAGAGAAATATTCAGCAGGTAAAGAAACATGATAAATGGCCACCATACCAAACAAAACAAGAGGAGACAGGGAGTCTACCTGAAAAAGAATTCAGAATAATGATAGCAAAAATGATCCAAAATCTTGAAAACAAAATGAGTTACAGATGTATAGTCTGGAGACAAAGATCGGGAAGATGCAAGAAATGTTTAACAAGGACCTAGAAGAAATAAAAAGAATCAATAAATAATGAATAATGAAATAACTGAGATCAAAAACACTCTGGAGGGAATCAACAATAGAATAACTGAGGCAGAAGATAGGATAAGTGAGGTAGAAGATAGNAGTTACAGATGTATAGTCTGGAGACAAAGATCGGGAAGATGCAAGAAATGTTTAACAAGGACCTAGAAGAAATAAAAAGAATCAATAAATAATGAATAATGAAATAACTGAGATCAAAAACACTCTGGAGGGAATCAACAATAGAATAACTGAGGCAGAAGATAGGATAAGTGAGGTAGAAGATAGAATGGTGGAAATAAATGAAATAGGAAAAGAGAAAAAGGAATTAAAAGAAATGAGGAGTCGGAGAAGATGGCGGAGGAATAGGACGGGGAGACCACTTTCTCCCCAGCAAATTCATCCAAAGAACATTTCAACGCAGAGGAAAATCTACAAAACAACTTCTGAATGCTGTCAGAGGTCGTCAGGCATCCAGAATAGCAGAACATTGTCTTCAAAAACAGGTAGNGAAAGAGACATGTGTACCCCAATGTTCATCACAGCACTGTTTACAATAGCCAGGACACGGAAGCAACCTCGAAGTCCATTGGCAGATGAATGGATAAGAAAGCTGTGGTACATATACACAAGGGAATATTATCCAGCTATTAAAAAGAATGCATTTGAATCAGTTCTGATGAGGTGGATGAAACTGGAGCCTATTATACAGAATGAATTAAGTCAGAAAGAAAAATACCAATACAGTATATTAACACATATATATGGAATTTATAAAATGGTAATGATGACCCTATTTGTGAGACAGCAAAAGAGACACAGATGTAAAGAACAGACTTTTGGACTCTGCGGGAGAAGGCGAGGGTTGGATGATTTGAGAGAATCGCATTGAAACATGTATATTATCATATGTGAAATAGATTGCCAGTTCAGGTTCGATGCATGAGACAGGGTGCTCAGGGCTTGTGCCCTTGGATGACCCTGAGGGATGGGATGGGGAGGGAGGTGGGAGGGGGGTTCAGGATGGGGAACATGTACACCCATGGCTGATTCATGTCCTTGTATGGCAAAACCCACTACAATATTGTAAAGTAATTAGCCTCCAATTAAAATAGTAAAAGGAAAAGAAGCATGTAGAAGGATATTGGATACAGAGGATAAGGCCATGTGTAGGTGGAGGTGGAGATGGGTGTGATGCCAGCACAAATCAGAAGCCAGCAACCATGAGAAGCTAGAATAAGCCTGAAGCCTAGGGCCTCCAGAGGGACTGTGTCCCTGGTGACACTTTCATTTTTAGACTTCTGGCTTCCATAACTGTGAGAGATTAATTTCTGTTGTTAAACCACCTACCTCATGATAATTTGTTACAGTAGCTTTAGAAAATGAATATAGTCTTTATTATGCCATTTTGCTCTCTGTCTACTTTATGAAACTTTGAGTTCTTTTCAAAGGCAGGGATGTACTTCATCCCCTCCCCGCACCCAGACCACCTACTTCTGGGGCTGGCTCAGTGCCTGTAGTAATAATACTTGGTTGACATGTTGTACAGACCATATTTTATGACTCACCCTAAAATAGAACCTGTGGAACCGAGATTGTTGTCACTAAAAAGGTAGAAAACCTTTAAAAAAGGAAAGAATTAGAGAAAGATTTAGAGCAAGAAAATTCCTGTCCTTTTAAGAATTTATGCTCCAAAGTGTTTTTCCTTTATCCATTTATTATCAGTCTCAAAGATCTGGGACAGTCTTAATGTATAATTTAGATCAGAGGCAATGGGATTTCTTTCATTTTCCTTTAGTCATCAATTAGCGTTTATCAGGCTCTTACTCTATTCAGGGGCTGATGCAGCATCAGACACTTTTGGTATCCACTTCTGAATTTCTTGACTGACTGTCAACTTCTAAGTGCTATGACTCACACAGAGAGTATCCACCCTGTTCTGGGGAGACTGCGTCAGCCTTCTATTGGAATAGGGCTTTGTCCATGGTGCTGAATAGTCGCACACATACTATACTGCTATTTTGTATAGCACTATAAAGGAAATGGCAACCCACTCCAGTGTTCTTGCCTGGAGAATCCCAGGGATGGGGGAGCCTGGTGGGCTTCCGTTTATGGGGTCGCACAGAGTCGGAGACGACTGAAGCGACTTAGCAGCAGTAGTAGCAGCATACAAAATATAGTTATAGTGAAGTCACTATACAAAATATACACCCGCAGCAGCAAGCAAGTAGGTCATCACAGTAAGATGTTTATTTAATATAAAGAAGGATTTCTAGAACTCTTCAAATATCTCATTCATTCATCTTTTCCCCAAATAGTTATAGATCCAGTCCTCTGTCCAAGCACTCTAATAGGTGCCAGAGAAAATGGATCCTATGATGGAAGTTGCTTCTGTCTAAAGTGGGAGACAAGCACCCACTTACAATAGATAAAGGCTCATGTTAAAATAGGTGGGTTTGGGTTACCAAGGATAATGGGGTCATATCCATAGAAACATGAAAGAATTTGAATGTGTTTTGTTTCCATTTGTTTGTTCATGTTTTTACTCACTCATTCCTTCATTCAGCATCGATCGCCTGGTGCAGTAGTCAGTTTTCAGCCCTTGTGGGGGATTGAGTCATGGCAGCCAGAGGTCCTTTTCTCACGGAGTTCTTTCTGCAGTACTTGGCTATTTGATATTGATGATATCTCATTCCATTACAGTTCTGAGGCTCTAGATTTCCATGATGTAAAGTGAAAGGAACAGAGAATAGGCCAAAGGAAGGAAAGGGAATTTCTATTAAGAAGTGCTGAATTCTATTTATGTTATCTCATCTGATTTCCCCAGAAGTCTATGGAACCTGGTGGAATTTTCTGATTTTACCAGTAAGGTAGAAGATACTAATAAAAATTCAATAGCTTCCTCAAGGTCACATAGCTAGCAAATGGAAGAGTTGAGATCCTAACAATTCTAGCTACATTCAAAACCTGAAGATACTCTGAATTATCCCCCATAGAATCAGACATTGTATGTACTGCTACATATGAGGCTAGGGTATAGTAAGGCTCTTCTCACACCTCAATTACTAAACACTTTGTGTGCAGGGTAATGTCTTTGTGAGTTGTGACATACTAAGGCCACTATAGATGCTGTCCAATAGCTTAAATGCCCATAAACATTGGCAATCAGGGGCTTGAGGATGAGGGCTGACTATTAGCTTTTCCTTTGGCAAAGGACCTGGTATCAATCTCTAGGAGGCACTGGGCTCAGTGACAGCTGTCCTAAGTTGTAACTCTTTCTGTTTTTTACTGAAATAACTCATCATGATGTTCTATTTGTCACTTGTCAAGGAAATCAATATAGTCTAGACTTGTTACCTTGCCAAGATCTGTATTGGACAATTTATAGTCCAAGGAAAGTCTAACAAAAGAGCAGAAGGGGCAGAGCTGATGCAAGTATCTCAGTCTCCCTGTAAAACATTGAGGCTTTAGAGCCTTCTTCCAATGGTGGGGGCAAATAAGGGTGAAGCTGAGTTGTCCTTGGCAAAACAAAGAAAGGGAGGACATTCCCAAAAAAGAAGGGGCTGAGAAGAGGAAAAAGATCTTCTTTAAAATAGGGATGATCATTTTTGCCTGGCAGTGCTGTTGTGAGTATCCGGTGAGATGGTTAATATTATGGTATGCATAGTGTCTGTCTAGTACAGTGCCTGGAACAAAAGTGATCATGAATGAGGAGCTTCTAGGAGCTATAGAGGAAGAGGGAGAAAACAAATGAGCAGAAATGACATACACGGCAACAGTGCAGATATCTTTAGTGCAGGAGTGAGAAGAAGCAGACTGTCAACATGAAGGGTAGAATTGGCATGTTTCATATCCTTTGGCCATTAGGTTGTTTCATTCATTCAAACATTTATTAAACAGCGAACACTATGCTAGATGCTGGAGTTGTTGTTCAGTCGTTAAGTCGTGTCCAACTCATCTGCCACCCCATGGGTTGTAGCCTGCGAGGCTCCTCTCTCCATGGGATTTCCCGGGCCAGAATACTGAAAATGGGTTGCCATTTCCTCCAGTGGCTCTTCCTGGACCAGGGGTTGAACCCACAGTTTGCAGGCAGATTATTTACCACTGAGCCACCAGGGAAGCGCAGGTGCTGGGGAAATGGAAACAGATAATCAATGGTGTTGCCCTGCAGGACTGTAGAGTCCAGTTGCGGAGATAGACATAGATACACATTTGTGTTGGAGGTTGGTGGATAGTGTCGCAGAGGTGAGAAAGGCTCAGGGTGGGGATGCTGTTCCCTCCACCCTATGATCGCTTCTTGCTCATCAAAGTAACAGGCATGTGGAAAAGCCTCAATAATATCAGCTAATAAGTCAATTTTGAGTAAAAGAGCTGGATGCCGAAGGAAGGCTTTCTTGAGGCCAAAATGTTTGTGCTAAGATACTTAAAAAAAAACGTATTGGAGTATATTTACTTTACTGTGTTGTGTTAGTTTCTGCTGTACAGCAGAGTGAATCAGTTATACGTGTATACATATCCCCTCTTTTTTTGGATTTCCTTTCCCCAGTAGCTCAGACAGTAATGCCTACAGTCTGTCTACAATGTGGGAGATCTGGGTTTGACCCTGGGTCGGAAAGATCTGCTGGAGAAAGAAATGGCAACCCACTCCGGTACTCATGCCTGGAAAATCCCATGGACCGAGAAGCCTGGTAGGCTACAGTCCATGGGTTCGCAAAGAGTCAGACACGACTGAGTGACTTCACTTTCACTTTCCCATTTAGGTCACCACAGAGCATTGAGTAGAGCTCCCTGTACTATACAGTAGGTTCTGATTAGTTATCTCTTTTATATATACTATCAATAGTGTATAGGTGTCAGCCCCAATCTCACAATTCATCCCACTTCCCCTTATCCCTCCTTGATGTCCATGTGTTTGTTCTCTATGTCTGCATCTCTATTTCTGCTTTTTAAATAAGATCACCTATACTGATCTTTTCAGACTCCACATGTACATGGTAATATATGATACCTTTTTCCTTCTGACTTAATTCACTTTGTCTGATAGTGCCTATGTCCATACATGTCACTACAAATGACCCAATTTCATTCCCTTTTATGGCTGAATAATATTCCATGGGCTTTTTGGTTGCTTCTATTTCCTGGTTACTGTAAATAGCACTGTAATGAACATTGGGGTGCATATGTCTTTTTGAATTACGGTTTTCTCTAGGTATATGCCCAGGAGTAGGACTGCCGTGTGAGAGAAGATACTTAATGTCTAAAGATTAAGAATCTTCAGGGAAGATGAAGATGTATGCTTGGGTGTTTGCGTGTGTGTGTGTGTGGTGGGAGGTGGGGAGAGGTGCCAAACCAGTGAAGAAAGTGTGTGAAAGACCCTATAGGGGTCACTTGAGGACAGAGGCATTTGCACATGGTTGGAGCACAGGGAGCTTTGGAAAATGAGGCTGAAATGGCAGATGGTGGTGAACTAAAATATTAGCCAATTCTACTGAGGACAATATACAGCCTGTTCAATTGTAGTTAGTTATGAGTTTATGGAAAAGCTTCCTTGATGGCTCAGTTGGTAAATAATCCGCCTGCCATGCCAGAGACTCTGGTTTGATTCCTGGGTCAGAAGATCTGCTGAGGAAGGGATAGGCTACCTACTCCAGTATTCTTGGGCTTCCCTTGTGGTTGAGCTGGTAAAGAATCCGCCTGCAATGCAGGACACCTGAGTTTAATCCCTGGGTTGGGAAGATCCCCTGGAGAAGGGAAAGGCTACCCACTCCAGTATTCTGGGCTAGAGAATTCCAATGGGATCACAAAGAGTCAGGACATGACTGAGTGACTTTCACTTTATGAAAAAACCTGAGTGAATATTCTGGCCAACCCAATAAAATGGAGAAAAGTGGATCCTGGGAGAGACGTTGACACTGGGGGGAAGGTATATGGAAGCAGAGCTCATGTTACCTGGCAGTCACACATCCTACAATTCTGTTTTAGGATCTAAATTGACAAAGCCACGTGATGTTCTTCCCCAGGCACTCTGACTTTATTTGAATTTGTGGCTTTCATGTGAGGTCTGATGCCCGGAGTTTATAATTGCAAGGGTAACTTCACAAGGTCCTCTGGACGCTTTTAGCCCTCTTTGGCCATCCTACATGTAACATCAGAGGTTTGTTTTTCTTGTTTTAAAAAATCATGGGTTTATTATTAATTGTGACTTCTGTCATCCATATTATAGAACTAGATTTCAATATACACAAATGCTTCTACTAAATCTCTCATGTCAGCACCATTAAACACTGAATGTTTCTTATCCCTTAGAAAAGAAACCAAGTAGTGTTTCTCCCGTTTCCTGCTTTAGTCACAGGAAATCCTCAGTTGTGGTCTTCTTGTAGTCTGGAGATGGGACTGGAGGTGCAGTATCTCCAAACACCCCCATGCTCCACATACGTCATGCTCTATACCCCATGCTTGCTGTCACTGTTCTAACATGAAGTCCTTATCTGGGGAAAGAAGGGAAATAGCTGGATTATTTTTTTTAATTAATCATATTAAATCCTTTTGGGTCAACGTAGGTATAAATAAATGAAAGAGCCTCCTAATTAGGACTGGGCTTTGTTCTGTTCTCTGATGTACTGTGAGAAGTCTCAGGTTATCGAATGAAAAAAAAGTTGCATTTTTAAAAAAGGCAGCATATGAATCTGGTGATATGCTCATTTTCATAGTTTCAGATAGTAATACCATGTGATATAAAATCAACTCTATATATCCTTCAAAGAGCCTTCTTCAGGTCCCCAAAAGCTGTGGGGGTGGGCTCCACTGTCCCCATGTTCCTTCACAATATTCCAACAAGGATGGGACTGCCAATGCTGAGGCTTTGGGGTTCTTCACTTACCCCCACCTCCTGCTTGTCTGTTATTCTTGTCTTCTCTATTTTCAACCCCTTCCTTACTGGTTCTCTTCCCTCAGTTTGCAAACATGCTCAAGGTTATCCTATGGCAACGAAAGACAATAAAAGAAAAGAAACTGTTTGGCCACCATGTCCTGCCGCTGTCCTAGCTTTCTCCTCCATTTCACAGTATTACCTCTTGAAAGAGTTGCCTGTGTGCCCTCCTGTCCCTCGCTTTTCTTTCTTCTTTGCTCCCTATCACATCACAATCTTGTTTGGCAGCCTTCTTCCATGACACACTCTATGGCGATTGCTCCTGTCGCGATGCCTGTGACCTCTCTGTTTCTTAAGGTAATCGTCATTTCATTTCTTGGCCGTATCCCCAGTGACTGTGACTTCCTCTCCTTCTTCTTCCCTGGTTTCACTTTCCTTTTACCTGCTCTTTAACACCCCTTGATTTCAATTACTACCTTTAATTGTTATGCCCATAACGATTAGATCCGTACTTAGAGCCCACGTTTGTCTCTAGATCTGGTCATCTCTACAGTGGTCTTGGCTTCATTCAATAACCATGTGGCTATGTTTATAGTGGAATGTTTGCCCTTATATTGACAGTCTCAGCTTCCAACTTATCCAAAGCAGCACACAGTCTGGGCTGTACAAATCTCCAAGCCAGCCCCCTGTCTCCTCCAGATTCCAGATGTCTTCTTTTACAAGGTGACCAAGGTGTTCTTGGGATGATGTCTCTTCTGCTTGCAGAAGGGGCCAGCAGTCCCTGGATTATTACGCTCCATACTGATCCTATGGCTCCCCATGGCAGGGACTGCCTAGCTTTACATCAAATCCATTTTTTAATTTTTTTAATTTGGGCAATACAGTTGGACTGCATTTACCCACCTGCTTGCAGTGACTGGAATGGAATATAACAGTTGGAATGTGATATAAGTTTTCAGACTAGATTGGTGAGCATCTCCTTGGAGATTTTCCATTTCTTCTCTTTGTTTCCCAGTGGCTGAATGGGGAAGACTCAGGCCCTAAAGGAGGGTGGAGATAAAATAACTGCATCATGCAGAGCCTGTCCTTTTATCCTGACTTTAGCTGAACTTTTCAGGGTGAGAAATCAGAATATTGTAGTAAGCCACCAAAATGCAGGGGTTTGCATATTATAGAAGTTGTTGCTGTTCATTCGCTAAGTGTCTTACTCTCTGCAATCCCACGGACTGCAGCATGCCAGACTTCGCTGTCCTTCACTATCTCCTGGAGTTTGCCCAAATTCGTGTCCATTGAGTCTGTGATGTCAACAAACTATCTCTTCCTCTGTCGTCCCCTTCTCCTCCTGCCTTCAATCTTTCCCAGCATCAGGGTCTTTTCCAATGAGTCAGTTCTTCACATCAGGTGGCTAAAGCATTGGAACTTCAACTTTAGCATCAGTCCTGCCAATGAATATTCAGGATTGATTTCCTTCAGGATTGACTGACGTGATCTCCCTTACTGTCAAGAGTCTTCTCCATCATCACAATTTGAAAGCATCAGTTCTTCAGTGCTCAGCCTTCTTTATGGTCCAACCCTTTAGCTTATCTTAAATAACATACTTCTTTTTCCTAATAGTTAACAATATGTAGTACTTAATATGCCCAGTAAGTTCACATTTATTAATTAACTTCATACTCTCACAAACTATATAAAATATGTTTGTATTATTGATGCTTTTTTGAAAATGAGGAAATGGAGGCCAGAGAAGCTGAGCCACTTGATTATGGGTTGGTCATTGGAAAAACTGGGATTTAGATCCACACAGTCTGCCCCCAGAGTGCTGCCCTTGACCCCTACACAGAGGTTCAAAGAGATATGTAGATGGAAGAATAGTGGCTCCCCAAAACCTGTGAACATGTTGCTTTACACGACCACAGGGACTCTGTTGATTTGATTGAAATAAGGCTCTGGAGATGGGGAGATGGCGCTAGATTATCTGGGTGGACTCTTCATAAGGCCCTCCCAATGCAAGGGATCCAAGTTCAATCCCTGGTCAGGTATCTAGATCCCACATGCTGCGACTAAAGATCCACAGGTCAGAATGAAGACTGAAGATCCCACAGCCAAATACATAAATGTTTTCTTAAAAAAAAAAGTGGAAGAAGGACATGGAAGAGAAGATCAGAATGATGCTGTCTGGGAAGGACTCACTCCACTGTCCTGGCTTTGAAGATGGGAGCCGAAGGTCATGGCAGCCCTAAGAACTGGAAGGACAAGGAGGCCGGTAGTCCCTGGAGCCTCCAGGAGATGTGCAACCCTGGTGACATCTTGATCATAGTCCACGGAAGCCACTGGCAGTCTGCTGACCTACACAGCTGTAAAGTAATACAGCTTGTTGTTTTAAGTTTGTGCTAATTTGTCACAACAGCAATAGGCAACCAGTATAACAGAGGGAAATCTTCTCTCACTGGGGATGGCATTCAAATTTCTTGCAAGTTTCTGAAAAAGCAAGCTTGGAGTTATGATAATCCTACTCAATTAGGAGACTATCAGTACCTACTGTGTCCTGTTTCTTTTGTTTTCAGTTTAAGGCAGCAGAAGTATTTTTTTCCTTTTAATTATTCATAAAATTTACATGTCATGAATGAATAATCATGAACACTCTATTTTGATTAAAAACCTTCACATAGTGATTTTACCCTAAATAAATACACCGACTCCATAATCTTTATTTTTAATATTCTTGGTTGAACTACTCATACAAATGTCTGTACAACCAATTGTTTATCTTCTATTAGAAGTCTTATGATATTTAACAAATAAGTAGATATAAGATGGCCCCCACATCATGCTTTTTATGCTTCTGAGAAGCTCAAGCAGCTAAAACTTGAATCCATGTGGAAAGTATCCCCCAGACTTAAATACAAAGGTCAGAACGATCTTCCTTACTTCATTACCAGCAAATGCCCCCCTCCTTTACCTCTTCACACATCCCTAAGTATCCCATACCATTTTTTTTAATGGTCATTTTTGTTGATTCTTTTGGACATTCTCAGTAATGTTTCATGACATTGTTTTCTTTGTGACTGTGTCAAAATACAGCTTTGAGACATGAGAGACAAACATTTATCACGATGAGAAAGATGAAGGAAGCTGGCAAGATTGTGTGTTTGGTTCGAGCTGGAGCTGAGATTCGAACCCAGGCAGTCAGGCTCCAGAACCTGCACCCGACCACGGCATGGCCCTGCCTTATGACTGTCCCTCTGGCAGCTAAGCCATGCCGTGCCTTATGACTGTCCCTCTGGCAGCTAAGATAGACACTTGTTCCATATGTCTTCCTGCGACCAGAGAACATCATTTTTAGGGAACATATTTTTCGGCCCAGGAAGGTGAGGCCCATATGGGCAAAATCACTTATCCAAGGCCACGTGACTACAGCCTAAGGGCATAGAATCTAATTCTTCCTATTGCACTGAAGTCAGTCTATTGGAAATTTTTAGGGAAAGCATCAAGTCATACAGCACTTATTCCACAGTTGATTCATCTTTTGGTGCAAAACCAAGATGAGACCAAGATCCCAGAGGTACTTGCTCAACCGTGCACCTCACAGGACATATTCCTATGGTTCTCCCCTGTAGCTGCAATCCTGGAAACTGGAATACTGCTTATGAATCTTGTAAGTGCTTTAGAATCTTAGGAAAATCAGTGGTTCATTGTTCATTTATTCATCCTTCAGTGAAAATGCATCTCAGTGCCTAGGCACCAAGGTCACAGCAGGGAATAAGACACAGTGACCCCCCCGCAATGCAGCCTCTAAATAAAATATTTTCTCAGCCTGTCACAGTGGCCGAGGCTCAAGTGTGGAGACAGACTTTCCTCAGCTCTGTTGCCTGTTAGCTGTGTGAACTTGGGCATGTTATTAAAAAATCTCTCTGAGAGCTCTCAGAGCCTCTGACTCCTTTCAAAATGAGAATAAAGATATCTAATTGAATTGTCGTGAGACTCAAATGAAATGTGACATCCAAAGAACGTAGTCTCAAATTGGATTTCAATAAGTGGTAAATAGGTGTATACGTTCTGTAACAGGGGACGTACAAAGTGCTGGAGAGACCTGCAGGCAGGGAAGCTTCTGCCTGGCCCAAGAGTTAGAGAAAACACGACCTCCAGAATCAATCAGCATTAGTATTTCTCTATGACTCTTTTAAGATCCAATGGTTCTAAGCCCATTTTTGACAAATCTCAGAAACATGGGCTTTGTGCTTGAGTTACGTTTGGTGGTTATGAAGGGATGTATGGGAGGGAGTCCAGGGACTTCTGAAAAATCACAGCCTCTGTGCTTCTGTCCCTCCCACGCTCTGCAGCAGTGCCGAGGCACCTCTGTTCCAAGCTCCTGCCTCATGCTTACACCGTGGACTCCAACAACAGACTCCATTATTCCCGCATCTCTTTTAGGGGGCATAATCTCATTTAATCCTCACAACAGCCCTGAAAAGTAGAGATCATACTAGCCTTTATAAATGACGAAGGGTAAGTGACTCACTTGTTTGAACTCAGGGCTATAGACTATCCAAGAAGTGACAAAAGAAAATGCAACCCTATTTCTTCAGTTGATTTTTGCTATCCCTTGGGGCAGCTTTGGGTGTGTACCTGGGATTGGGCTTCAAGTTCTTTGACAAGAGTCCCTCTTCTTTGCAAGAAGAGCAGGGGTTGCCAAGACGGCATCTGGCCCCATGCAGTGTCACTGACAGTGATATTTCATCTTTCATATTTCATCTACTCTCCTGTCTCTGCTCGACACAGCCTGGCTGGGAGGCCCGGGTTCCCGGAGCTTATGTGAGCAGCGGTGTGTTCCTGAGCTCATAGTGTGAAGGTCTCCGGGGTCTGTGCAGGAGTTGCCACTCTCAGGCATCCAGCATGCTCTTCAGCTAAGCATGAAATAGCCTGCAGACAAAATACACTTCCATATTCATGGGTCATCTCACAGCTAACATACACAGCTGTTTTTTTTTTCACCCCTTGGCAATAGGATTTACCAAAAAAAAAAGACTATGATGAGGTGTATTGTCAGTAATTCAGAATGCAATGAAAAAGACACACGATGCACATTTTATACTATTTATATTACATTATTTGCATTCTCCAGTGGTTCATTGAGTGCTTACTGTGTGTCAGGCTCTCAGAGTGTATGAATGTGAAGGAGATACCATTGTTGCCTTGAAATCTCAAGTCTATTTGTCAGTAAGCAGAAAAGAAATGACAGTGTACCAGTTTTGATTTTCAAAAACAGGCAGATGTTTCATGTGATTCAGTGTGCTCCATGGAAGAGGCAAGGTAGGGAAGCAATGACAGCTCTGTAGCTCAGGGTATCCAGAAGTAACAAGTCCTCCCCGTCCTCCAGGAGCTTTATGTCAATCACTGGAGGGAGAAGTTGGAGTTAGTCCCGTTCTGAAGTGATTGAGCAAATCGAGGTTTAGAAAGCAAGTATGGGACTTCCCTTGTGGTCCAATGATCGGGACTCCACCTTGCAATGCAGAGGACGTGGCTTGACCCCTGGTTGCAGATCTAGGCTCCCACGAGCCATGGGGCAAGTAAGCCCAAGTGTGGCAAGTACTGAACCTGAGTGCTCTGGAGCCAGCAGGCCTAGCTCTCCTGAGCCTACTCGGGTGCATGCGCCATTGCTCGAGAGACCTTGCACCCCAGCAAGGATCTTGCCTGCTGCAACTAAGTCCAGGCACAGCCAAGTAAATACATAAATATTAAAAAAAAAAAAGAAGAAGAAGAAAGAGAACAGAAACAGCAAGTATGCCATCAGTGTCAAGGCCAGAGTTCCATGCAGGTCTGACTCCAAAGCATTGGTCTCTTGGGTTTATTTGATTCCCAATCTCATGACATGTAAAGCGAGAGGAAGGACATGCTTTCTCCTTCCATCCTTTTGCAGTTACTCTGAACTCTTAGGACATGACCTTAGTTTTTTAAATTTTAAAAATTTTATTGAAGTATAATTGATTTACAATGCCATGCTAATTTCACTTGGTACTGCAAAGTGATTCAGTTATGCATAGATAGCCATGTTTACTGTTTTCAGGTTGTTTTCTCTTGTAGGTTATTACAGAATGTTGAGGAGAGGCCCCTGTACTCTTCAGTAGGTCCTTGCTGATTATCTGTTCTATATTTAGTAGCATCTGCATGTTAATCCCAACCGTAATTTATCCCTCCCCTGCTTCCCCTGGAACCATGTTTCTTCTCTCTGTCTCTGAGTCTGTTTCTGTTTTGTAATGTGACCCTAGTTTAAATAACACATATAAATCCTCGAAAATCTGTATGCTATTAAAACATAAGAAGAGTATACTTTGAGGGCAAAATTAGTATTTCACTTGTGGAAAAGAAGCCTAGGGAGAGGTTAATTTTATTTTTGGTTGGTTGTAGGAGGAATAATTCATAGTACCAACCAGGGGTAAAAAGATTCAGAGGCCTCACAAAATAGAGGAAGATTGCTAACAATGGCAAATGGATGGATCGATTGTGAATCCATTTCAGAGAGCTTGCTCGTGGGGAATATTGATATCTAACTCAGTCATTCCTCCCATGAAATAAACAGACACCTCATCTCTCTGCAAGAAAAACCACACACAGGAGCTGGGGGTAATGTTTCTAAACAACTAATTGGATGATTATCAAGGCTTAATGGATTGGCTCAGCATATTCACACAAAATCATCAAGAGATTTGGGCTAGCCATTTCCTTGTAGCTGTCATCAGAATATATGACCGGATGTAGAAGTTCTAAATTATTATTACCTTTTACAGAATTCTGTACACATCATTTACATCATAAATCAGGCCTATCTGAAAGCCATTGATTAGATCTCTGGTTTTGTTTCAAACAGCAGATATGGTAGACATCAGGGCATACTCAGTTTCCTAAGGAAAATAGTAGGGTTTTTAAATTATAAATGAAAACATCAAAACTGTTTGATTATCATATGCATGCAAAGTGTTTATCATGCAAGAGTTTATGCCAGAACTGTGAAAAAGACCCTACAATACACACGTCAGAGCAACCTTGCCACTGGGAAAATACAGCTATTTTCTTCATGGGGAAGGAAGGAAGGAATATCATTATGTTTGACTTGCCCTCAGGAATAGTCTGTCCTAGATATGGACCAAAAAAAGTTGCCAAATGAAAATTTTCTTTCTCTGTGTGTCTGTGCTGTGTGCTCAGTTGTGTCCAACTCTTTGTGACCCATGGACTGTAGCCCACCAGGGTCCTCTGTCTATGGAATTTCCCAGGCTAGAATACTAGGTAGGGTAGCCATTCCCTTCTCCAAGGGATCTCCCCAACCCAGGGATCGAACCCGTGTCTCCTGTGTCTCCTGCTTTGGCAGGCAGATTCTTTACCACTGAGACACCTGAGAAGTTATGGGAAGCTACAAACTTCTCTATAGGGGAGATTATAACTCAGTGGGAGTTTATTGATTACTCAGTATGTTTGGGTATTTCACACACATTCCCGCTTTAATCCTTAAGACATGCCCTTGAACTGGGAGGTCCCACCTGTAGGCAGAGGCAATAGTTGCTCAAGTTCATGGGGCATACATACATCAGGTCATATTGCAATTTGATGGGCAGTGGCATAATAGGAAGTGGAGTCTTTTGATTTTAATCTCTTTTCCTTCACGATCATTGTATCTCTTACTGTGAATCCAACTCATTGTTTGAAAGGGTGATGCAAACTAATGGAAGGAAGCCATGAGGTGTTCTCTCGTGAAAATAAAAAAAATGGGAAACTCATTATCTTTCAAGGTTAGTTTGCGATATGGGCACTTTCCTTTGTAGTCTCCAAATGCAGGGCCTCAACTATCCGAATGTACATGTCAGCAGGAAGTTCTACTTGCCTCTTTCAAAGGCTCTTACCAGTGTAAGATGTAAGTGTAGGGATGATGCAGCTTACCCTGCAGGCCTGCATTTAGACACAGACTGTGTGGCCAGCGCTAGTACTGGGGACAGGCTGGGGGAAGTCCAAAGCAGCAGACCTCTTGGATACAGACCAACACCCTGTTCTCAGCATGGGGCTTCGTCCAGAGAGAACCACACCCAGGACTTATATAAAATCACAGGGTAGAGCCCTTTTAGGGCTTCCCTGTTGTTCAGTTGGTAAAGAATCTGCCTGCAGTGCAGGAAACCTGGGTTCAATTCCTGGGTTGGGAAGATCCTCTGGAGAAGGAAATGGCTACCCACTCTTGGTCTTCTTGCCTGGAGAATCCCGTGGACAGAGAAGCCTGGCAAGGTCTCAAGAGTCAGACACGACTTAGCGACTAAACCACCACCACCAGCCTTTTTAATCCCCTTTCCTGGGTTTTCAAGGATGTATTCTGAGTGCGATAGCGTGTCCTCACACTGTTGCCAGTTTTCAGTGTAGGTTCCCACCTCCGTGGAGGGTCCTTTGATGGAGGTTGGTCGCACTTATTCTATGTTACCCTTTCACTTGAAGGTTATAGTTCATTTAAATCATACTCAGAGGCACATTACCCGAAATGTAGGTCAGAACAGGTTCCAATGTCTGCTCCATTCTGTATCCTTTCTCACGCTGATTGACTTGGTGAAGGAACGAGATCATTGATCTTTCAGTTCTCCTGGTAGTAAATAATTATGTTGATCTTTTAAGGAATCAAGATAGTTTGACATAAGAGAAAAGGGATATAAATAAAATAGTAATTGAATAAACACTCTGTGACATAAACCTTGAAGCAGAACTATATATTATTTCATGATTGTTTTGTCTTAATAATACCAACTTATTAGTCTGTCCACTGATCTATCTAGACTTATAAAGTTCTAGAATCAAAGACAGCAAAATAGTAATAGACACCTCTAGGGCACACCTGTGGAACTCCCCAGACATGGTTGATTCTTGGTTCAGAGAGAAAATGTACTAAATGAAGCTTACCATTTTGTTGTAATAGAAAGCTAGAAATGATCAACCAATCTTAGTTCTTCCATTGTCTATAATTCTGAGTTAATTTTTACATGTGTTATGAAGTAGGGGAATGACACTTTTTTTTTTTTTGGCATGAGGGTATCTAATTGTTGTAGCACCGTTTGTTTAAAAAGCATTTTACCACATTCAATTATCTTTGAAAATTAATTGGTTATTAATGTCAAAGTTTATTTCTGGACTCTCGGTTCTATTCAATTAGTCTGTATGTCTATCCTTATATCAGTACCACACAGTCTTGCTTTTTTTTTTTTTTTTTCCATTTTATGTTTTTTACTGAAGGATAATTGCTTTACAGAACTTTGTAGTTTTCTGTCAAACATCAACAAGAATCAACCATAGGTACACCCATGTCCCCTCCCTCCTGAAACTCCATCCCATCTCTTTCTCCATCCTAGCCTTCTAGATTGTTACAGAGCCCCTGTTTGAGTTCCCTGAGTCATACAGCAAGTTCCCATTGGCTATCTATCTACATATGGTATTGTATGTTTCCATGTTACTCTCTCCATACATCTTACCTTCTCTCTCTCTCTTCCTCTCCCCCCATGTCCATAGGTCTATTCTCTATGTCTGCTTCTGCTTTGCTGCCCTGAAAATAAATTCATCAGTACCATCTCTCTAGATGCCACATACACGTGCCAGTGTACGATATTTATCTTTCTTTTTCTGACTTACTTCACTCTGTATAATAGGCTCTAGGTTCATCCACCTCATTAGAACTGACTCAAATGAGTTCCTTTTTATGGCAGAGTAGTATTCCATTTTTGTAAGGAATCTCTATACCACCTTACATGATGGCTGTATCAATTTACATTCCCGCCAGCAGTGCAAGAGTGTTCCCTTTTCTCCATGCCCTCTCCAGCATTTATTTTTTTTAGACTTTTGGATGATGGCTGTTCTGACTGGTGTGAGGTGGTATCTCATTGTACTTTTGATTTGCATCTCTAATAATGAGTGATGTTGAGCATCTTCTCATGTGTTTGTTAGCCATCCGTATGTCTTCTTTGGGGAAACGTCTGTTTAGGTCTTTTTCCCAATTCTTGATTGTGTTGATAAGTTTTGAGATCAGAAAGTGTGAGTCCTACAGCTTGTTTTTCTTTACCGATACTGTTTTGTTATTTGCTTTTCCATATGAAACATCCATATGCACTATTTGAACCAATTTATTACATTATTTAAAACATTATAAGTTACATTATACACATACTTACTGAGTTTGAATTCATCTAAATTGACTTTTAAATAAAAAAAGAAAAGAGAAAGAAGAGAGATTCTCTCCACTCCATTTAGTGCCACCGTGTGCTGAGTGCTGAGATGAGAGACAAGGACTTGAGAACCTAGCTGCTGTTCTCAAAGTCTGAGCATTTTGCCAAGGTAGGTGTCTCTAATGTTTAAGGTTGTATGATATATTTTCAGGATTAATTCTGAAGATGTAAAAATTGTACAACTTATTTTAGAACCTAACTCGTACTATCTAGCAACTCTTCCATAAACTTCTTAAGGATAAAGACTGTATCATTAATGCCACGTATAGATTCTGATAGTGTTTGAGAGAGTTGTGGGCACCTGATTAGTCTTCTGCTTCTGCTCTGCTGGTATTTATACAAGGTTAGTGCTCTGAGATCAGTCCAGGTTGCTGCAGCCTACTGTTCCATAGAGATATCTTAACTGGCCAAGAAGAATCTCAGTTGAAGTCCATGAAGTCAGCAAAAGAAATAATCACAAAAAGAGTGGATAAATTGTCAGTTATGCCAGTGGGAATCCTCAGGACAATACTAGAAACATAGGAAGGGGTAGGTGTCGGTTCTCTGACAGCCTAGGAGTTGGTTTCATAGGTAGCTAATTTAACGCCTATTCCAGGACACATAATTTTGCTCCAAGCCATGAAGGCACCTGGAAGTATATTATTTCTTAGTAAAAGCACAAAGTAGATTTAAAAATAATTTTTTGAAACTTTTTTATACTATAACTGATTTTCTTAAAGATTTTTAATGTGGGCCATTTTAGAAGTCTTTATTGAATTTGTTATAATATTGCTTCTGTTTTATGTGTGTGTGTGTGTGTGTGTGTTTTTTTGTCTGGGAGGCTTGTGGGTTCTTAGATCCCTGACCAGGGATTGAATCTGTACCCCCTGCATTGAAAGGTGAAGTCTCAACCACTGGACCTCCAGGGAAGAATTCCATGGTTGATTTTTATCTGAAGAAGATACAGTGGTGTATCTGCCCCCTCTCAACAGTAGCCTTAGGCTTGTTGCCCATGCTTGGAATCCTGAAATGGTAACTTTAGAACGATCTTGGACAAACCTCCTCAACATTAAAAATCTCTTGGACGATGGCATCCAACCTGTGCTTGACTACTTTTGTTAATGAGGAACTCATTAACTACCCAAACCATTCATTTCACTTTTGAAGGGCTCGAAACAATGAGAAAAAATATACTTCAATGCAACTTTAAATCACTGGATTATTTCTACCCTCTAGACACATCTTCCAGATATTTAATATAGCCGTCATCTTCTTCCAGGGTCTCACTTTTATCCTAACTAAATATCACTATTTTATCCAAGCATTTGTTAAATTTTTTGAAACAAAATTTAGCCCCTTTTAACTGAAACCTAAATTACATCTATTCTCATTAAAAATAGGAACACCCTAGTCGCACAATTAATGATGCTAAAATTTTTTATCTAGGAAGGAAGAGTCAGATCTTCAGACAAATTCAAGCAAGTCATCCTCATTCCTTGTTCATACATTGCATAAATGCCTTATTGATTTCATTTTCTGATGTGACAAAATATAATCTGCTCACTTAAACTGCATGGAATGGGAAGAACTGATTGTGCCCCCAGATTTGCAGAACCAGGAAGAGGGAATCCTGGCTTCTGGAACTTCAATCCTCACAGGGAGCAGAAAGCTATACTTTCACTTACACTATGTTCCCAAATGTGGGGTAATTCCTCCAGTCCCACCCCAACCTTGGACAGAGAAGTGCTGGATCTCAGAGATACACAGTCCTGTGTTTACCATCTAGGTGGGTTAGGAGAAAGGCTGGGCCCATAAACTCTATTCTTCATTAACCACTTCTTTTGTTATGTTTCAGCCCATTTAGCCTTCTAGTGTGTATGAACCTTGTCGTCAAATGATTGCAAGAACTAAAACAACATAGCAATTATAGAGCTAAATCTTGGCAAAGCAGCTCAAGAGCTCAGCAATTCCTTTAAAATTTTAAAGGAGTTAATCCTCTGGAAAGTGTTCCTATTAATTAAACAAAGGTGAAAGAAAACAGGTTTTACATTTATTCTTTGCAAGGAGATGGTGGGCCATGGTCTCAATGCAAAGGAGCTGTGTGTCACAGGTCAATGCATCACCTCCTCAAGCACTCAAAGAGTGATGATTTCAGGTCACTTGTCTGCAAAGCAATGGGGGCTGATTTTTGTTTGGTGCTTCCCAGAGGAAAGAGATTTTCAGGTCAGAAAGGGTTTCCAAAAGTCCATAGGGATTGAACTCATACAGATCCACAGTGTAGCTTAGGAGACAAGAGGCCAAGCCTTATTTGGTATTGAGCTCAGTATCAATGGATTAGAAACTGGAAACTTTTGCTGTCTCCCATACAGGGTTATCGTTACCATCTTTCCAAATTCCATATATATGCGTTAGTATTACTGTATTGGTGTTTTTCTTTCTGGCTTACTTCACTCTGTATAATCGGCTCCAGTTTCATCCACCTCATTAGAACTGATTCAAATGTATTCTTTTTAATGGCTGAGTAATACTCTATTGTGTATATGTACCACAGCTTTCTTATCCATTCATCTGCTGATAGACATCTAGGTTTCTTCCATGTCCTGGCTATTATAAACAGTGCTGTGATGAACATTGGGGTACATGTGTCTCTTTCAATTCTGGTTTCCTCAGTGTGTATGCCAGAGGGATGGTACGAGGAGGGAGGAAGGAGGGGGTTTCAGGATGGGGAACACGTGTATACCTGTGGTGGATACATGTTGATGTATGGCAAAACCAATACAATATTGTAAATTAGTTAACCTCCAATTAAAATAAATTTATATTTTTAAAAAAGTCCCCCCCTAAAAAAAAAAAAAAAAGAAACTGGAAACTTGTCTGGTGGAGTAGATCAGTGGCCACAGCAGAATGAGAGACTTAGGGTCTGCTACTCCCTTCCCCCACTACATCTGTCCCATCTGAGAATATGACTGCTGTGTGTTTGACTTGGGCATGTATAGAGTAATTGAGGGTATATACAATGGCGGGATCTGGCTACCTGGCTTCCTATAAATACCTGAAAACAGAACGCATTTGCCAAGGTGCACCAGGCACAGATCAGATCCTGTGTGGACCTCAGAGAGGTGCAAAGCAGAGCTACCAGGTAACAGCGGATCAGAGACTTGAGATAGTGAAGTTTGGGGGTTATCTATGGTGGAAGGAGCAAAGATGATAGAGTTTTACACAGGCAGGTTGTCTCTCCTCTAGTGCTCTTCTTAGTTGAGTTGGGGGTGGGAGGGGAGGGGAGGGAGCATGTGGATTTCCAGTATAAGGTTGATGAGTACAAATCTAAAAAGCAATTTTGGAACTTAAATTAGTTATATCAACTATATTGAGAGTTAGTTTTCTGGTTTTGGATTTGCTGGTCAAGTAGGGCTTAACTAGGTCTGTCAAACCAATGCATTTTATTTATTTTCATTATATATATATATATATACACACACTTTATTGAAATACAGTTGACTTGCAGTGTTTCAGGTGCACAGCAAGATGATTCAGTTATACATATACACATATATTATTTTTGAGATTACTTTCCGTTATAGGTTATTATAAGATATTGACTACAGTTCCCTGTCCTATACATTAAACATTTGTTTCTTGTTGCATATCCATTTTTTAAAAATTAAAAGTCTAGCAATCTATTCATACTAAGTCACACAAGTGGAAACAAAATGTCATAAATTTTTTGGTTAGGCAAAAATTCATGAGTTTTCTAAAATATATATAATATATACTATATATGTATATAAAGCTTTTCTACTATGCTTGATAAAGGCTTGAGAAAGAACATCAGAAGAAAAGAAGATATGGAGAAACTGGAAAACATAAACTAAATGAAATGGGAGCACTGAATATGAAGTCGAAAAAGTGAAACAAACTAGCTAAAAGTAAAAGATCATCATAATAGTTCAGCTGTTTTTAAACATGGCTGCTCATTAGAAACATATCTGGAGCTCTAGAGAAAAAGCAATACTTGGGCATTTGTATTTTTCAAAAAATTCCAAGATAATTCTGATATGCATTTGTTTTAAAAAATGATTAGAGGTTTTTCTATTAAATGGTAGTTTTGGTGATATAGACTTATTTTTCTGTTAACTGATTATGATACAGTGTATTAAGTGAGTAATAGTTACAGTTGGGAAGATACCCTTGAGAGGGGAATGGCAATCCACTCCAGTATTCTTGCCTGGAGACTTCCATGGACAGAGGAGCTTGGTGGGCCACAGTCCATGGGCTCACAGAGTCAGACATGAGTGAGTGACTAACACTTTCACTTTCAATCACTAGAGTAAAAGATGTTTATCAGTTTCCACAATCAATAGCCAGGGGAGGGGGGGAGATAATTACAATTACAAGCCATAATGGGAACATGATTAATCTAACAATATAAAATAATTACATATAATTTAGAGGGGTCAAGCAGAGTGAAGTGGTAAGTAGGAGTGCATTCATGCACATGTTTCATCCACCCAGCCAGTCTGCCTTTTGTTTGGTGCATTTAATTCATTTACATTTAAGGTGATTATAGATATGCATGACCCTATTATGGTTTTCTTAATTGTTTTGGGTTTATTTTGTGTAGTCTTTTCCTTCTTTTGTGTTTCCTGCCTAGGGAAGTTCTTTTAGCACTTGTTTTAAGGCTGGTTTGATGGTGTTAAATTCTCTTAACTTTTGCTTATCTGGAAAGCTTTTGATTTCTCCAATAAATCTGAATGAGAGTCTTGCTGGGTAGAGTATTCTTGGTTGTAGTTTTTTCCCTTTCATCACTTTAAATATATCATGCCATTCCCTTCTGGGTTGTAGAGTTTCTGTTGGAAAATCAGCTGATAACCTGATGGGAGTTCCCTTGTATGTTTTTGTCATTTTTCCCTTGTTGCTTTTAATATTTTATCTCTGCCTTTAATTTTTTGTCAGCTTGATTACTGTGTGTCTTGGTGTGTTCCTCCTTGGGTTTATCCTGCCTGGGACTCTCTGGGCTTCCTGGATGTGACTGAATATTTCCTTTTCCATGTTCAGGAAATTTTCATCTATTATCTCTGCAAATATTTTCTCAGGTCCTTTCTCTCTTTCTTCTCCTTCTAAGACCCCTATAATATGAATGTTGGTGTGTTTAATGTTGTCCCAGAGGTCTCTTTGGAGAAGGAAATGGCAACCCACTCCACTATTCTTGCCTGGAAAATTCCATGGACAGAGGATTCTGTCAGGCTATGGTCCATGGGGTCCCAAAGAGACATGACTGAGCGTCTGAGCATCAGTGGTCTCTTAGGCTGTCATCATTTTCTCTTCATTCTTTTTTTGTATATTCTGTTCTGCAACAGTGATTTCCACCATTCTGTCCTCCAGGTCATTTATCCATTCTTCCCCCTTAGTTATTCTGCTATTGATTCCTGCTAGTATATTATTCATCTCTGTTTGTTTGTTCTTTAGTTCTTTGGTAAACATTTCTTGCATCTTCTCCATTGTTTTCCCAAGATTATGGATCATCTTCATTATCATTATTCTGAATTATTTTTCTGGAAGTTTGCCCATCTTCACTTCGTTTAATTGTTTTTCTAGGGTTTTATCTCGTCCCTTCATCTGTGACATTTTGCTTCTTCATCCTGATTAACTTTCTGTAATATGGTTTTGTTCTAGCTACTGTGGTATTGTGGCTCTTCTTGCTTCTTCGGTCTACCCTCTGTTGGAGGAGGCTAAGAGTCTTGTGTAAGCTTCCTGATGAGAGGAACTGGTGGTGGGGAAAACTGGGGCTTTCTCTAATGGGCAGGGCCTTGCTCAGTAAAGCTTTAATCCAATTATCTGCTGATAGGTGGGGTTGCTGCTCCCTCCATTTTAGTTTTTTGGTTTCAGGTGACCCAGCCCTGGGCTGCAGGGTTAATGGTGAGCTCAAAGAGGGCTTACACCAAGGTGGACCTTAAAGGACTAGCTGCTGCCAGCCCCTCCTGACCCACCCTCCACAGGAGACCCTCCAACACTAGCAAGTCATTTTGTTTCTGTCTGCTGTGGGGTCACTGCTCCTTTCTTCTGGGTCTTTGTGTGCACACGATTTTGTTCGTGTCCTTCAAGACTGGACATGAACAGTGTCCCCCAGTCCTGTGGAAATCTTATAATCAAATCCTGCTGGCTTCAAGGTCAGATTCTCTGGGGATTCCCAGTCCCTTTGTCAGATCCCCAGGCTGAGAAGCCTGACATGGTGTTCAGAATCTTCACAAAAGTGGGAGAAATACTTTGGTATTATTGTTCTCCAGTTTGTAGGTAACCCACCCGGCAGGTATGGGATTTGATTTTATTGTGATTGCGGCCCTCCTACCATCTCACTCTGGCTTCTTCTTTGTCTTTGGAGATGGGCTATCTTATTTTGTTGGGTTCTTGGATCGTCCTGTTCTTGATTATCCAGCACTTAGTTGCAATTTTGGTGTTTTTGCAGGAGGGGGTGAGCATACATCCTTTTTTTCCACAATCTTGAACCAGAATGACTCTGAAACTGGTACATTTTAGAGCATCTTGAAACTGGAAAGATTTCAAGAGACAAAGCTTCAGAAGAGAAATGGTCTATTTTCCTATTTACCACTGGTGTCTAGAGAGAGGAGATGTGTGTTCTACCAGTTGTAAGATCAACAATAGACGACCGAATGAAGAGGAACAGTTAATAAAAGAGAAAAATCGATGGAAATTGTTTCAGTTTAGGTTCTCTAAAAATAGCCTGAAGTGAGGATTCTTATAAAATTAGTTTATTGAGGTAGTGATTTCAGGAGAAACTTATAAGCAAATGAGGGAAACAGGTTGTGGCCAGGAGGAAGCTGGGCAAAGATGCAGGTATGACTGATGTGTAGACCAATCCATCAGAGAGTGTAGCTCATCACGGAGCTGGTTCACATGGAGGCAAGGATCCTGGCTTTGTGTTCCTCTGCATTACCCGTCATTGACTGGTAAGACATAAAAGCTTCGGGAGAAAGTTCCATACTTGTGTGGTCACAAGGAGAGAAGGCAGAATGGTGTTTTGGAAAATAAGTGTGTAGTGGAGAGAAGAGAATTCTCGATTGAACTGACATGAAGAGAGAGACAACTACCTGCCGATTCCTTTCTGCTGCCATTTTAGGGGAGGGAAAATTGAGGCTGGGGCAAGTTGCATAATATTGGTAAAGAATCCACCTGCAATGCAGGAGACCCCAGGTGGATTCCTGGGTTGGGGAGATCCACTGGAGAAGAGAAAGGCTCCCCACTCCAGTATTCTGGCTTAGAGAATTCCGTGGACTGTGTAGTCCATGGGGTCGCAAAGAGTCTGACACGACTGAGCAACTTGCAGTTTCACTTCACTTTCATACTCAAAAGAGTGATGGAGTCAGAAAGTGATGCTGGGTGCTTGCTCTGACCCTTCCCACTCCGCCTTCCCCAGGCTCCCTGCTCTCTGCCCCATCAAAGGAACAGTAAGTACACCTGAGCAGTTAGAGGGCTCCCTGTGTGAATTAAAGGCAAAGGATCTATAGGGAGAAGGGAGACCTAAGGATAGTTGGCAGAAATGAGTGCAGAGTTGAAAGAGGCTGCAGGAGAGGGGCTGTGTGTGCCAAGGAGGCCTCTAACAGAGGTGGAACTCACTTCTGAACTTCTGAATTATCATGTTGATATTTGTACTTTTATAAACAAAGAGATTTGTGTAACCTAAACTCTGGAAGATTGACCAGAATCCCCAAACCCATTCTTCTTTAAAAATTAAAAAAAAAAAGAGTAAAAATATAAGACCCTACAATCCATATGGCGTGGCAAAAAATAAATAAAATAAAACCCAATGTCTTATTTTAAAAAGTGGTTAAGAGGGTAGATATCATGTTACATGTATTTTACCACATTAAATTACAAAAACTTGTCACTGAATTTCCTTTTTGCCATTACTATCATTAATCCTGTCATAGGACAATTATTAAAAATTAAATTATGTAAAGGATAAAAAATATATATATAAAATATGGCCTAGCAAATTGTTTGTGTGTGGCTGACTTAGAGATATCCTTTAATCCTCATAGTTACTCTGTAGACTGATACTATGCCTCCACCGAGTGCCACCCTCAAAGCTCTGTCTTTGACATTCTCGAGCTCTCAAATGNGACAATTATTAAAAATTAAATTATGTAAAGGATAAAAAATATATATATAAAATATGGCCTAGCAAATTGTTTGTGTGTGGCTGACTTAGAGATATCCTTTAATCCTCATAGTTACTCTGTAGACTGATACTATGCCTCCACCGAGTGCCACCCTCAAAGCTCTGTCTTTGACATTCTCGAGCTCTCAAATGCAGGGTAAATGATTTTCCATGTGGCCCGGGGAGATGTGCCTGAGAGAAGTGCTTTCCTCATGGGCTGTCTAAAACTGGACCCTTAACCTTTCCAGCAGTGCATTCTATACAAGAGAGAGTCCCTGTGACATTCATTAGTGTTCTGGTGGGGCAGGGGAGGGACAAGATAATCATGTGGTTCAGTAAGTTTGGGAGAAAAATAATTAAACAAATGTAACTGGTTTCTCTGACATGATTACTAAATGGGATTTAATTGCACATCCCGATGTGCTGTATGCATGAATATCCAGCAGAGAAACCTGGAGTTCAGGGTTTCCCAAATATACTTGCAAACAGAACTGTTTTGTGAAGATTTTTGATAAGGTTAATATTCTGCTAAACCAGTACCCTGAGATCTCTCTTCAGAGGTGACCACTATGCTCCTTGCTGTTGGATTTAGAATTCTGATGCTCTATTAAGTGAACATTTCACTGGATAAGGGCAGCACCTTCAGCTGTTATTATTCATGTATGCCATTACACAAATATATTGAATTGAGTCCTTGAGAGGAAGTTTTGTTCAGGATAGTAGGCAGCCCAAGGGCCAAGGGATGGGAGGTCCTATGATGGCCAGTGAAGAAGACTGAATATACCTGTTCTCATTGCGCAGGGCTCTGAGACAGAAAAAAGCCCTTTAAGTTGCAAGCATCTCCATTCCATTTTTCAACATGATGAAAAATCACAAAACACTGAATCGATGCTCTTTCCTTCAGCTTTAAAAATCCAATGAAAACAAAGACATTGGAGTGGGTCATCAGACTAGTTCTCTGTCTCAGTCTCTGCCCCGTGGTATTAGGAGGTGGGTTGATTCCATACATTTAAATGAAGCAGAAGATCTTACTAGTTACTACCAGGCAGCAGGGAAACCCAAGCACTGTTTCCAGGGAAAAGATCTAATGGCTGAAATCAAATGATGGGATTGCAAAGCAATGACTGGTTGGTAATACTCCTGGGAAGCATTATGTGATAGATAGTGGTCTATATAGTGGGAAGATTCAAGCACAAAAGGCCTTCTGCAAAAGTAGGTTATAGAAGCTCTATCTAAAATCTCTTGCTATCTGGAGTACATGTGGATAGCAAAGCCTTTCTAATATATATTTAATGTACAGATTGAGGAAGATGCCTTCATTCAGGCTGTATGTGAGATGCCCAGTGAGGGGAGGGTGAGCCCCTGTGCATTCCCTTGCTGTCAGTATTGTGCAATGCCATGTGGATTCTTAGCTGCTGCTTAGTTTCATCCAAACCAACACTCATGAAATAGACAACTGACTTTACAAGACTTCTACAAAGAAAAGTGTAGATTAGAGAAGATTCTTATTTCAGAGATTTTTTTTCCCTTTCACATCGCCTTTTATCTTGTTCAACCACTCAGTCATGTTCAACTCTTTGCGACTCCATGGACTGAAGCATGCCAGGCTTCCCTGTCCTTCACCATCTCCCAGAGCTTGCTTAAACTTGGATGTCCATTTAGTCAGTGATGTCATCTAACCATCTCATCCTCTGCTGTATCATTCTCTTCCTGCCTTCAATCTTTCCAAGTATCGGGGTCTTTTCTAATATCAGCTCTTCACATCAGGTGGCCAAAGTATTGGAGCTTCAGTTTTAGCATCAGTCCTTCTAATGAATATTCAGGATTGATTTCCTTTAGGATGGACTGGTTGGATCTCCTTGCAGTCCAAGGGACTCTCAAGACTCTTCTCCAACACCACAGTTCAAAAGCATCATTTCTTCAGTGCTCAGCCTCTGTAAGGTCCAACTCTCACATCCATACATGACTACTGCATACCCCTCATCCACTTATTTTTCAACCAGAAATTTGAACTTCTTAATCTATTCATCTATTTATTTCCTCCCTGCCCTCCCCTGCTCTAGCAACGGCTTGTTTGCTTTCTGGATCTATAACCCTGTTTCTGTTATATTTAACAAAACATTTGTTTTGTTTCTAGGTTCCACATACAAGTGAAGTCACAGTGTTTGTTTTTCTCTGTCTGACTTATTTTACTTAGCACATTGCCCTCTAGATACAATCATAAATGGCAATATGTCATTTCTTTTTTATGGCTGAGTGATATGGGATTATATTCAAATACCACACCTTCATTATTCCTTCGTCTGTTGATAGGCATTTAGTTTGCTTCCGTGTAAATAATGCTGCAATGGACATCGTGGAGCATGCATTTTTTCTAGTGAGTGTTTTCATTTTCTTTGGATGAGTGCCAAAGAAGTAGAATTGCTGGATCATATGGTAGTTCTATTTTTAATTTTTTGAGGACTCTCCATACTGTTATCCATTGTGTCTACATCAATGTACATTCCCGCCAACAGTGCATGTGCTGTGCTGTGCTTAGTTGCTCAGTCATGTCTGACTCTTTGTGACCCCATGGGCTACAGCCCACCAAGCTCCTCTGTCCATGGGGGTTATCCAGGTATGAATACTGGAGTGGGTCGCCATGCCTTCCTTCAGGGGATCTTCCCAACCCAGGGATTGACCCTACGCTTCCTGCATTGCAGGTGGATTCTTCACCATCTGAGCCACGAGGGAAGCCCAACAGTGCACGAGGGTTCCTTTCTTCCTACATCCTGGCCAACACTTGTTTTCTTTCTGATCATAGCCATATAGGTGTGAGGTTCTGCTTCATTATGGTTTTGATTTTCATCTCTCTGATGATTAGTGATGTGGAGCATCTTTTCATGTGTCTGATGATCATCTGTATATTTCTTGGGAAAATGTTCATTCAGAAGCTCTGCCCATGTTTTAAATCTGTTGTTTGGTTATTTTTTGGTATTGAGTTGTATGACTTCTTTATACATTTTGGATATTAACCCTTTATTGGATATATCATTTGCAATTATTTTCTTTCATTCTGCAGGTTGCCTTTTCATTTTGTTGATATTAACAGTTTCCCTGGCTGTGCAAAGCTTTCCAGTTTGATGTAGTCCCACTTTTTTATTTTTGGTTTTGTTCCTCTTGGCTGAGGAGACATATCCAAAAAAAAATACTGTTAAGACCATTGTCAGAGAGCATACTGCCTATGTTTTCTTCTAGAAGTTTTATGGTTTCAGGGCTTACATTTAAGTCTTTAATTCATTTTGAATTTATTTTTGTGCATGATGTGAGAGAGTAGTTCAGTTTGATTGTTTTGCATGTAATTGCCCTATTTTCTCATAACCATTTATTGAAGAGACTGTTCCCCATTGTGTATTCTTACCTCCTTTGTTGGAGACTAATTGCTCTTGTAAGGGTGGGTTTATTTCTGGCCTCTCTATTTCCATTGATCTCTGTGTCTGGTTTTGTGCCAGTATTGTACTGTTTAGATTACACTCCCTTTGTAGTATAGTTTGAAATCAGGGAGTGTGATACTTCCAGCTTCGTTCTTCTTCTTCAAGATTGTCTTAGCTATTTGGGATCTTTTGTTTCCACACACATTTTAGAATTATTTATTTTAGTTCTGTGAAGAATGCTACTGGCATTTTGACAATAATTTTATTGAATCTGTAGCTTGCCTTTGATTGTATGGTCATTTTAACAATATTCATTCTTCCAACGCATGAACATGGTATACATTTTGGTCTAATTTCTTTCATCAATGTCTTATAATTTTCTGAGAATAGGTCTTTTACTTCTTAACATAGATTTATTCTTTCATATTTTATTCTTTTTGATGTGATGGTAAAGATTAGATTGTAAAGATTAGATTAAAGAGGATTCTAACCACATAAGCAGAGTAAACAAGGACAAAATGACAAGATGATATGGCTTTTACTCATACTCTTTCACCAATATTATGATATTGAAAAAATCTATTCATATTCTAAAAATATCCTAAAAAAATTGCAATTTCACATATTAAGTGTGGAGATTATTTATTAGAAATGTTTTGACCTAAAACAAATAGACTGCCAATTTTTCTCCAGCAAAAGTAGGTTTACTTGGGATCAACCAAGAATTGCACTTCAGGGTCTGCCCCTTGCAAGTCTTCTGCAAAAATGAAAAAGAGAACTCTTTTATAGAGGGAAAAAGGAAATTGGGAGGGCTATAGTAAACAGAAGCCATGGTTTTTTTATTGGCTGATTTGTGACAGTGTCTCATTGGCTGAGTGCTTGCTAGGAAAGAAAAAGACATCTTTCTTCCTTTTGGGCTCTTTACTGGTTGTCAGGCATGAGAGCTTCTGGTGCCTCTATTTAGTTGAGGCTTCTGTTTAATACTTTTTTACTGGGTGAACACTCTGAAAAAATTCAAAATGACTGGTAGAGCAGAGAAACCATTTGTTTTAGAGTTAGATATGTGTTTGTACCAGACCCTGTGTCTTTGTTAGATGGATGAACAGAACAAGTTACAGAGCATTGTTGCAACTCAGTTTTCTCCTCTGTAAAATAGGGACAGTAGTCTCAGAGATTAAAGGAGATAGTTTTAAGGCATCTAGCTTCATTTGTAGCATAATTTGCATGTAAAGAATGTATTAGCTTTCTTAATTTTCCTGTTTAGTCAGTCCTGTTTTGAATTTTATGATAGGTTTGTTTCTCTAATCCAGTATTAGAAAGGTGATTTTAAAATAAATCTCAGAAAGGTCTTTGTAATTTTCTTTAATTTTTTCTTATTTCATTTGAAACCAGAATGGAGGCTGGCACTCATCATGAACTGTATCTTTCATACTGGAGTTAGGCATAGAGAAAAGGGTTTTTGTCCTTGAAGCTATTTGTAGTTGCTAGTAGACAGCTGGGCTTCCCTTGTGGCTCAGCTGGTAAAGAATCTGCCTGCAATGCGGAAGGCCTGGTATTGATCCCTGGGTTGGGAAGATCTCCTGGAGAAGGGAAAGGCTACCCCCTCCAGTATTCTGGCCTGGAGAATTCCATAGACTGTACAGTCCATGGGGTCACAAGAAGCTGGACACAACTGAGTGACTTTCACTTTCACTTTTCACTTTTGGTAGACAGTTGCTATCCCTGCCACATTGTTATTGGTACTAATATATGCATAACATTTACAGAATGTTAGAAACCTGTAGAAATACCTTGTTTAAAAAGTTGGGTCTGTGGTCACTGCTTTTTATGTGATTTATATATTTCTGATATTTATTTGGTTTTTGTCCAATGTTCCTGGTTCACAGGTCCCTAAACTCTGGGAATTTCCTGTGATAAGAGTGGTAAACATTTCTTTTGTTATGTTAATGAGAAACTTTGGGAAAGCGGTTAGGTAACCAGTGGATATGGCACTGTTACCAGAAACAGGCAAGTGATTAGAGGGATGCAACTTTCAGTCCTCCCCTGGCCTCTGGGAAGGGGAGGGAGTGGTGCTGGAGGTTGAGTTCGATCACTAATGGCCAGTGTTTTAATCAGTTGTGCCTATGTATTGGAGCCTGCATAAAAAGCAGTTACAGAGAGCCTTCAACCTGGTGAACATGTGGAGGTTCTGGGAGAGTGGGTCACCTGGAGCGGACATGGAAATTCTGCACCCCTGCCCCATACCCTGCCCTGCTGCCCTGGACATCTCTTCCATCTGACTGTTCCTAAGTTATATTCCTTTATAATAAACTGGCAATCTAGTAAGTAAATATTTCTCTGAGTTTTGTGAGCCTAGGAAATTAATCAAACCCTAGGAGGGGGTCTTGGAAACATCTGATTGATAGCCAGTTGATCAGAAAGAAGCTCAGCTGACAACCTGCTCTTGTGGCTGGCTGTGTTTTGACCCTTAAATCTAGCATGGGTCATTGGCTGCTCCTATGTGGGTAGGGAGGTAAGGGAGATTTGTGGCTTCCCTGGTCAGGTGTCCCCTATCAGCCAGGAAGAACTTTCCAGAGAAAGGAGGTGCTGTGAACCTACCCACCATGAGGTGGATGAATTAACTTTTTTTGNAGCTCAGCTGACAACCTGCTCTTGTGGCTGGCTGTGTTTTGACCCTTAAATCTAGCATGGGTCATTGGCTGCTCCTATGTGGGTAGGGAGGTAAGGGAGATTTGTGGCTTCCCTGGTCAGGTGTCCCCTATCAGCCAGGAAGAACTTTCCAGAGAAAGGAGGTGCTGTGAACCTACCCACCATGAGGTGGATGAATTAACTTTTTTTGGAAAATGCCACATGTCTTATGGCATGTGCCAGCAACACCATACTATGCCAGATGTTTTGCTGCCAGTGGCAAGCATTCTATTGATAGCCCAGTGCAGCACTGTCCATTAGAAAAGTAAAATGGACCATGTATGTAATTTAAAATTTTCTAATAGGTTCCTTAAAAAAAGTCAAGCGTCAGGATTCCCTGAATGGTCTATTGGGTAAGATTTCACCTTCCACTCCAGAGGTGTAGGCTCGATCCCTGGTCTGGGAGCTAGGATCCCACATGCCTCTCGGCCAAAAAACCAAAACATGAAACAGAAACAATATTTGTAACAAATTCACTAAAGACTTAAAAATGGTCCACATTAAAAAAAATATTATAAAAATTAAATGAAGCAAAACAGGTAAAGTTAGGGTTAATAATATATTTCATTTTACCTCAATATAGCCAAACATTGCCATGTTGACACGTAATGATATAAAATTATTTATGCTATTTTATATTCTTATTTTTGTAGTAGGCCTTGGAAATCTGAGGTGATTTTTCATGTGGATAGTGGCTACTATATTGGACAGCACTGGACCTCAGAGTCTAAATGAGTGCCTGACTTCAAAGGCACCACCTTGTTGTCAGATCCTAATCAAACAACAAATCTTGCTTATGTCTTTTCTGTATGGTATACACTTGAGGAAGCAGCAGGAAGACATGGGTGTATCTTTTAGGAGAAGTGGGGAAATAGTGGACTTTGTAGTGGGTAGACTTGGGCTTAAATTCTCATTCTTCCATTTTAATGATCTTGGCTAATGTATTTCACCCCAACTTATCTGAATTTGTTTCCTCAAATGGGAAATGGGATAATGTTTACATGGTGTGGTTGANTGTATGGTATACACTTGAGGAAGCAGCAGGAAGACATGGGTGTATCTTTTAGGAGAAGTGGGGAAATAGTGGACTTTGTAGTGGGTAGACTTGGGCTTAAATTCTCATTCTTCCATTTTAATGATCTTGGCTAATGTATTTCACCCCAACTTATCTGAATTTGTTTCCTCAAATGGGAAATGGGATAATGTTTACATGGTGTGGTTGAAGATTAAAGACCTGCCTAGACCGGAAGAGGCGTCAGTAAGCCAGTGTTTGGTGTGACCTCATTGTGATGGTTGAGTGTGACCTGACGTGGAGAAGATACAGACGGCCATTTTCTCCGTCTTCTGCCTCTCCCCCGCATCTCCCCCTCTCTCTTCTCCTCTTCTTCTTGCTTTCTCAACTTTTTTCACTTTCCTTCCTCCAGTACATCTTTGCATTCACAAATTTGAGTAAAACATTCTTGAAAGGATTGTTTTGAGGCTAGCTTCCTTAAAATCAAAGGTTCCAAAGATGAAAGCTGCCTTAGCGGTCCTGTTCAAGTCTCGGTCNCTTCTTCTTGCTTTCTCAATTTTTTTCACTTTCCTTCCTCCAGTACATCTTTGCATTCACAAATTTGAGTAAAACATTCTTGAAAGGATTGTTTTGAGGCTAGCTTCCTTAAAATCAAAGGTTCCAAAGATGAAAGCTGCCTTAGCGGTCCTGTTCAAGTCTTGGTCATCTTTTGCATGAAGACCCTGGTTTGAATGTTTCTTCCGTTCCTTCCCTGACTCTTCCTTCCTTCCTTTTTCCCTTCATCTGCTAGCTCCTCTCCGTAAGCCCACAGTTCTCACACCGAAATTCTTGGGTTTGGGGATTTGTTATTTTTGTTTATCAAAACCCTTAAATTCATAGGTTAACCAAAAATAAGTTCAGCTCTGTTTAAGCTTGTTACCAAAATAAGCCTTGTAAGCATTGGGAAAAAACAAAAACAGAAAAGATCAGTCCTATGACTAAGGCAGTAGGAAGATTTTTTTTCTTTTTTCCTGTAGTGTGTCCCACATTGTCACTACTTAACAGATGGCATTGTGATTGTGTAATTGCTATAATGAATATTATTAATAATGCAACTGCCTGTGATCTCAGCCTTCTTTCCTTTACCAACATTGAAAGGGTCCTGTGAAATGTTTCCAGTTGAGTTCACAGACTTCTTTTCAAATTAGTTTATCCACCACATGACTAAACACCCTTGGGAAGAGTAGCAGCCGAAGCTCTGAGTGGTGTACAACCAGTAGCTGTCCTACATAAACAGAAGCCTTTATGTACTTTGCAAATGTGCCCACAGTTCACAGATCCTCTAAAATAATTATTCTCTCAATAGCCCAGAGAAGTGCTATCTCATAGAAATGTAATGTGAACCACATATGTAATTAAAATATTTTTAGTAGCCACTTTAACAAGTACAAAGAAGCAGGCAAAATTAATTTTAATAGTATATTTGATTTAACACAATAAAAGCATCTTTTCTCAATACATCTCTAGCCATCTATAATCACCCTAAGTTTCCTTATGAACAAAATGAAAATCTCATGCTGAATGAATCTCAAAAGTCCAGTCCCATGGCACTTGATAGACAGCGTCTGAAGCTCTCAACATTAGATGATCACAGCCAGATTTGGCCTATGCTAATTAAAGTAGTCAGGTTCAGATAGGTCTCAGATCTGGAATTTGTGTAGGAGGGCAGAAAGTCATGCTTGGACAAGGAAAGAGCTACTTAATGATCATACTTAAAGGTCATTCATTTACTTTTCCAATAACCTAGTGACATCTACCCTAAGTCACTTAAGAAATGTTATAAAATGTCACAGATTTATTGAGCATTGCTACACAGAGGGTTAGGACAAGGCAATGGCACCCCACTCTAGTCCTCTTGCCTGGAAAATCCCATGGACGGAGGAGCCTGGTAGGCTGCAGTCCATAGGGTCGCTGAGAGTTGGACATGACTGAGCAACTTCACTTTCACTTTTCACTTTCATGCATTGGAGAAGGAAATGGCAACCCACTCCAGTGTTCTTGCCTGGAGAATCCCAGGGACTGGGGAGCCTGGTGGGCTGCCATCTATGGGGTCGCACAGAGTCGGACACGACTGAAGTGACTTAGCAGCAGCAGCACACAGAGGGTTTAGATCCCAAGATTGGTCTGTACAGAACTGTGACTCTGTATTGTTATTGATAATATAATTAGAGGAAACGGTTTGGGCTAGAACAGGAGGTTGGTATCAACATTTTGACAGCTCTGTTTTATTCAAGTCACTAATCTTCTGGCGAGCCTATGNTCTATGGGGTCGCACAGAGTCGGACACGACTGAAGTGACTTAGCAGCAGCAGCACACAGAGGGTTTAGATCCCAAGATTGGTCTGTACAGAACTGTGACTCTGTATTGTTATTGATAATATAATTAGAGGAAACGGTTTGGGCTAGAACAGGAGGTTGGTATCAACATTTTGACAGCTCTGTTTTATTCAAGTCACTAATCTTCTGGCGAGCCTATGGATCTCCACACTGATTCATTAGTAGAATCAGAAAATATTGATGTGGTCCATTAAAATACAGTGTAAGATAGGATAGCCCAGAGTTGCCCTCTATGAGTCTTACACTAGAGAATGACACAGATACAAGTCAAGGGGGTGAATGTAGGGGACAAGTTGTTGGTGTATTCACCATCTTAATGTTTACATTACTATAAAATAAAAAGTTAAGCTTGCCAATGTAGTAAATGAATAATATTACTTAATAAACTTCCTTCAGTACTAGTGAAAATGTTAAGGAAATTAAATAATAGGTTAAACTTGAGGAGGAAAAATTAATGACCACATGGACAGTTGTAAAATACAGCTATTAAGGTGGAACCAACAAAATATGGGAGATGAACAAAATTGCAGACCAGTAAATGTGGTGGGCAATTTTTGGTGTGTTGGCCATTCATTATTCACTTTTTTTTTTTTTTTTGCAGTATCACTCTGATGTCCATAGAGGAAATATTTCTTCCCATGGTATATGATCTGTTGGGATTATCAGTCTAGGGTTGTTGCCTTCTCTAGGTAAAAAGACCCATGGCCCAAGCTGTGATGATTGGTCTCTTCATCCTAGTTCTCTGAATCCTGAGTAAAAAGATTCAACGGTGGAGAAATCAGTTGGAACAGATTAATTCTAGTGGCATGCCCTGAAGAGACCATCCATCATTTTCTGCTTCCTAGAGCTTCATTCTTGTGCCTTTATAATCCTACTTTTCTAAATTCTCCTTTGATTGAGTTGTGAAGTACCTTTCCTATTAATTCCTTTTTGTGTAAGTTACTTAGAGTTATTTCATTAGCCTGTTATCACAGGAGTAAGGCCAAGTTTGACCTACCACTTATTTTTTTTTTCTAAATGAACATTTATTAGAAAGCATCCATGTTCATTCATTAAAATATTGCCTACAACTGCTTTAATGACACAACTGCAGAGCTGAGTAGTTGTGCCAGAAACCATATGACCCTTAAGCCTAAAATATTTCTTATTTGGCCTTCTAAGAAAAAGTTGGCTGACTTTAAGCTTATCAAATATCTTAGATTGAATCCTTTTGCAGGCAGTCTCTAAGACAAGGACTTTATTCTAGGTAGCTTATTTGTGAGGTGATTCTGAAAAAAGAAGTGAGGAAGTGAGATAGGAGAGGGAAAGAAGCAATAGAGTTTCCTTTTGTGGATGATGAGCTCAGCTCCAGTGGAGTAGATGAGGAGACAGTGTAGAACATACTGCATTTTCCCTGCCTATAGGTTGAGGAAGCCAGAGTACTTACATACCTGTAACCTGCTTACAGGGTCAGTGACTCTTCTGTACTTCTGGTCTACCTGATACCTAGCAACATGAACTCCAACAGATAAGGAAAAATATCTTAGTTGCCATTTAATTTTGTTGATAGTTTTTTTTTTTTTTTTTTTTTTTTTTTTTTTTTTTTTTTTTTTTTTTTTTTGATTTTTTTGTTTT
>SJYA01002676.1:186569-240925 GCA_006410615.1 Neotragus moschatus
TTTTTTTTTTTTTTTTTTTTTTTTTTGCTTTTTTGCTTTTTTGCTATTCAGGAGCTTGTGGTTTAATGTAGTCTTTATCAATTTTTGCTTTGTTCCTTGTGCTTTAAATCTCATATCCAAGAAATTGTAGCCATGACCAGTGTTAAGGAGGTTTCTCTGTGTTTTCTTCTAGGAGTTTTATAGCTTCGGGTCTTACATTTAAGACTTTAATCCATTGTGAGTTGATTTTTGCAAGTGGAAATAGCATTCACATTTTTTTTTATTCTGCATGTATCTATCCCGTTTTCCCATTGCAATTTCTTGGAGAGGCTATCTTTTCCCCATTGAGTATTCTTGGCTCCCTTGTCAAATATTTCCTGAACCATAGGTTTGAGGGTCTATTTCTGGGCTTTCCATTCTGTTTCATTGGTCTGTATGACTGCTTCCATGCCAATATTGTACTGTTAGATTAATGCAGCTTTGTAGTATAGTTTGAAGTCGATAAGTGTAATGCCTCCAGCTTTGTTCTTTCTCAGGACTGTCTGGTTATTTGAAACTTCACTTAGTGTTACTTGAAAACTATACTGAAGATGGAGATAAGACTCTGCAGAAGACAAGGTCAAAAGTTTCTGAAACTTTCCAAGTAGGGCATGGACTGCACAGAGTTGTATTTTTTGGGGGGGGGGAAATGGGTGGAGGGGAAGAGGCATATTTGACAGATGTCCAACAGGAAGACTCAACAGGACTTATGTGTGTAGTGGCCAAGCTGGAGGAGGGAAATCCATCTCAGGCTTCCTGGCCCGGAAGTTGTTCACCAAGCTGGGAGTCTAAGAATGGGTGCCACTTTGGTAATGCTCAGTGTGGCACAGGAATCTTGTGCATTCCTCAAAGCTCCTTCTTTTTCTACATGGGCATAGCAAGACCATTTCTCATTTTCTCCTGCATTGGGAAGGATTATGGTACTAATTTATGTCAGTGGAATTCTGTTAGAAGTGAAGTACGCCACTTCCAGATATGACTTTCCCAAGTACAACCTTCCATGCAGTTTGTCTTCTTCGTCAGCTCGCCAGATGCATCAGATTCAGCAGAAGACTTTGAGCCCAGGGCATAGTAAAGCCACCAAATGGAAGGACTTTGTCTTCAAATAAGCAGAGACCACTCTTCCTTACCAGCCCTGCATTGGACTAATGGACTGTGACATGAGTGAGGAAAAAAAAAAAAAAAAAACAACCCTCATAATCTTAAGCTATTAAGGTTTTTAGGTTATTTGCTTCAGCAATTAGCAGAATATGACTAATAAGCTTGGATGAGGGACTCCTGGAAGAACCAAGCAGCTATAAAGTGTGGTTCTGGAGGTAAGACCCACAGGCCATGAGATAAGAATGGGGATCAACAGCTGGCTTTCCTCTTCCCGCCTCCCGCCACCTGCAGCTCAGGTCTGCACCTCTGCTTGAATTACTTTTCTTGGAGAATTCTACAACTTTCTTCTTCATCACTCAGATCAGAGACCTGACTGTACTTCTGTACTTCTCCCTTATCAGCACGTTCATGGTGAGGGACTCTGCCAGTTTCTACTTTGCCTGTCTTTTCATCTCCATGCTCCTTCACCCACCAGTTCTTAGCTTGTCCTGTGTGTACGAGGCTATTTAGCAGTATCACTTGCTTTGCTAGATGCCTGTAGTACATCCTCAGGAGTTGTGACAGCCAGAAATGTCTCCAGATAATGCTTGACATCTTCTGGGGGGCCAAATTGCTCCCTCAGCTCAAGGACTTAGAACTCTTAAGGACTTAAGACTTATCTGGAGGATGAGAATGGAAGATTTTCATTTTTGGTGGCATTCATTCGAATTCTCAGGCTCCAGAAGGAAATACCTTTCAAGAGCAAAATAAAAGACACAGCACATTTGACCATGCAAACATCATTGGAGTAAGGGTATTCTTTTTGTAGCTCTTATGGAAATTATTTCCTTGGAGATAAAACTCGTTAGGATCCCTGGATTCAGTTTTGTCAAAAATATTTTCTCCTCTATACACATGCAATTCACATACCCACTCAGATTTGCTGGCAGTCTCAGCTATAGGAAGCCCAGAGGGAGTCCAATCCTGGAATAATGACCTNTATGGAAATTATTTCCTTGGAGATAAAACTCGTTAGGATCCCTGGATTCAGTTTTGTCAAAAATATTTTCTCCTCTATACACATGCAATTCACATACCCACTCAGATTTGCTGGCAGTCTCAGCTATAGGAAGCCCAGAGGGAGTCCAATCCTGGAATAATGACCTGGAATAATAGGACAGTGGTGGTGAGGCCTGAAATAGGGACTGTGGTCTCATAAGGTTTGCCTACATGCCTAATGCAAGTTGCCCTAGGTCTGTTATACTTCTGAGAAATCTCATTTTCTTGTGTTTCTGTTGTGACTAGTGGGGAGGTGATTACATTTAGACAAAGAAAGAAGCCACAACTCTATGGAGTTAATTAACTAACCCTGAATCCAAGGCTCAGTCTAGAGAAGTAATCCTACCCACCTTACTTCACCCGAGCTGCCCTCNCCCAAGGTCCCCTTGACTCATTCTGGTAGCTGTTTTCCTCCCCCCAGACTCAGGAGGACTTCTTCCAGTTAAGAAGGAAAGCTGATGCTAATTAATGCTGCCCTGGGCCAGCAACCTTCAACCAAGAATCATCTGTGACTAGGACATGAGCCAGGACATGTACAAAAGCCTGCACAGAAGTGTGTCAGGGAGGGTGGGACAGAGAGCTGACCAATCAGGAATGCACTTGCGGTGGGATGTTGCTCCGTGGATCTGGAGTGTTTTCAGGCATGGATTTTCTGGAACTGGTGGAGGGGGAGAAAGGGGTCAGAAGGACCACATTCCCCTCCCGACTGGCTGCTCCATCTGTGGCCAGCCCCAGTGTTCCCAGCACATGCCTTGNGAAGTGTGTCAGGGAGGGTGGGACAGAGAGCTGACCAATCAGGAATGCACTTGCGGTGGGATGTTGCTCCGTGGATCTGGAGTGTTTTCAGGCATGGATTTTCTGGAACTGGTGGACGGGGAGAAAGGGGTCAGAAGGACCACATTCCCCTCCCGACTGGCTGCTCCATCTGTGGCCAGCCCCAGTGTTCCCAGCACATGCCTTGGCTCTTGTTGTAAACAAACTCTAAATCATCTGCTGCTCAAGTCAGGAAGAGCAAAAAAAAAAAAAAAAAAAAGTCAAACCCAATTCAGTCTGCACTATTGTTGCAAAATTTACCTCTCTGAGCTCACAGGTGGATTTTGGCTTTGTTGGACTGAATATTATATAAATAGTCTCTGTGTATGTGTATGCACATGTGTGCAGGTCTCTCAAAGCGAATAACCTTTTAAATCCAAAATTAGGTGTAGAAATAAATATTTCCTTTTATTGGGAAAGTAAGTCATACAGATGATAGCATTAAAATGCTGAAAAACACCACAAACACATAAAACCCAGAAAATATCAATTTTACTGACTACCTGCCAATTTTTATTTTTCATAATTTTAACTGCAGTCACATGTTTATGTAGGCATATCTTTAAGATAATTCGATAGAATGTACAAACTTATTCTGAAATTAAGGTTAAATAGATATAAATAAGTACATTAAAGTTTTTGCCGCATTTTACTGAGATTCATAATTAAGTTATCAAATAACTCATAGTATATCTCTTGGCATATGGTTAGAGATGTGTGGGCGGTTTGTCATTGGAACACTGTTTCTTTAGGTAGACTTGTGGTATCAGAGGCCTTCTCGTGTGCCTGTTTGTTTTGAGATCAGCAGACTTTGTTTGATGTATAAATATGCTAAGATCTGAACTGATTCATTAGGATATATACAATGTGCAACTGGACACAGTGCTATCTATATCAATTGTTGTACTGCTTTAGATTTGTACATACATACCAAGGGATCTGGTTTGTTATATTACATTAACAAGTATATCCCTGACAGGAGAATATTTTCATTTTGACACGGGTTTGATTAAAATGAAATCTTTTGCTTACAAATTTGCATGTCCATTAACTGGAAGAAGTTTCCACCGACTAGTTTCTGACTCAGCACATTTTAAACCTGTTTTTTTTTTTTTTTTTTCTCCATTGCCTACATACTTCTGATGCCAGAGCTTTGAGACATGAGAGTACTACATTCCCATCTTGAGCCCCATGTCTTGATTTCAGGAGGTTCAGCACAGCAAAAGTATTCCTGGAAGTTTTTCCCACTTTCTTACAGCAACAGTTTTACATGAAAGGGGCTGAGAGCCACATGACTTGTGTCCTACTGAACCCAAACAAACTGTGTGCCTCTCCTTACTGGATTTAAAAATAAAGATGNTTTTTTTTTTTTTTTTTTTTTCCTCCATTGCCTACATACTTCTGATGCCAGAGCTTTGAGACATGAGAGTACTACATTTCCATCTTGAGCCCCATGTCTTGATTTCAGGCGGTTCAGAACAGCAAAAGTATTCCTGGAAGTTTTTCCCACTTTCTTACAGCAATAGTTTTACAAGAAAGGGGCTGAGAGCCACATGACTTGTGTCCTACTGAATCCAAACAAACTGTGTGCCTCTCCTTACTGGATTTAAAAATAAAGGTGACCACCTTAAGGTCACTCTGCCTGAGAGAGCAGAGACTGAAGGTTTTAAGCAATTGTGTGTGGGCGGTTGTCATTATTATATATTTATGTATTGATTTAAATTATTTTTTACTGGATTATAGCTGATTGACAGTGTAGTGTTAGTTTCAGGTATACAACAAAGTGAATCAGTTATGCACATACATATTTCTCCTTCTTTAGGTTCCTTTCCCGTATAGGTCACTACAGTAGTGCTGAGTTCCCTGTATTCTACGGTAGGTCCTTATCAGCTATCTGTTTTATACATAGTAGTGTATATATGTCATCCCAATCTCCCAATTTATCTCTCCCCTCCTTTCCCCATTGGTAACCATAGTGTGTTTTTTACATCTGTGACTCTATTTCTATTTTGTAAATAAGTTCATTTGTACCATCTTTTCAGAGAAGGCAATGGCACCCCACTCCAGTAATCTTGCCTGGAAAATCCCATGGACAGAGGAGCCTGGTAGGCTGCAGTCCATGGGGTCGCTAAGAGTCAGACACGACTGAGCGACTTCCCTTTCACTTTTCACTTTCATGCACTGGAGAAGGAAATGGCAACCCACTCCAGTGTTCTTGCCTGGAGAATCCCAGGGACGGGGGAGCCTGGTGGGCTGCCGTCTATGGGGTCGCACAGAGTCGGACATGACTGAAGCGACTGAGCAGCAGCAGCAGCAGCAGCAGTACCATTTTTTCAGATTCCGCACAGAAGCGATATCATATGACATTTGCCTTTGTCTGACTTAACGTCACTTAGTATGATAATGTCTAAGTCCAGCCGTGTTGCTGCAAGTGGCATGATTTCATTCTTTATGGCTGAGTAGCCTTTCACTGTGTGTGTGTACCACGTCATCTTTATTCAGCACTTGTGGTTTAACCATCTTCTGCAAATTTTGCAAACGCTTAAGATCTTGTGAGCAAATTTCTATAGGTCCTCCTAGGGCCTTGAAAGGGCCCTGTGCAAGTGAAAATTTCTGAAATTGAAGTTTCATTACCATCATTATAGACCTTCCTTGGTTTTAGCTAAAAGTCTATGGATTATCTGACTTGCTGGTTATAGCTTTGGGCAAGTTTTCATTCATTCATTCATTTTTTTGCATTAACTTTTTCATTCATATTTCAATCATTGGTTATCTAAGATTTATATACTATTATAGTATATTGCCCACTGTGTGTTGGGACAGAGACAGATAGTCAAAAGCCTAAACCAAAGTCCAGAATCTCAGTCCCCTTCTCCAGGTCCTATCTCCATGGTTACTTTTGTTAGAAACAGAAACAGTATTTGCTCTTTTCTCTCTGGTTTGACAACTGATTTTGAAGAGGAGCACAGGGTGCAGGATACTGTCCAACTCTCCTTGCTGTAGGGTCCAAAGATCTTTCACTTAGTTGTTTTTCCTGCTGGTACTTCCTGTTGAACCAGCCCATCTTTCTCCTCCAACCACCAAGAGAATCAGAAATTCTGATATCCCGGACTGACACAAATACATTGCTTGAAAGATAGAACCCTGCATACTTTGAGGATCTCCAAGTAAGAATTCTTAATCCCAAATGGTACTTCTAACCCTCCACTTCATGTCATGGGTGTATGAGTCTTCCCATGAGAGATCCATTCTATACCTGAAGGCCTATCATCTCACAAACAGAATTTTTTTTTTTAATCTCTTCTCCTGTGATCTCAGGCCAGTTCCTTATCTCAGTGAACCTCAGTCTCTGCATCTGTAAACCTGGGTATAATGAGGGGAAAATTATAGTGCATTTGTGGGATGCTTGGCAAGCAGGAAGTTGTGAACAAAGGTAATTTCCTTTCCATTAGGAATGAGTGTTTGGGGCAGGTGTATTTTGGAAGAAGATGCAGAAGAAGCTTCCTCATTGCACTGCTGTGTCTTCACGCGAGGGCGTAGAAGCTGCATGTAGAAGCCCCCATCTAGCTGGTTTCTCAGTATGTGACAAATCTTTTAATGACTCTGTTTATTTAAAATACATTACTGGATTGCCCAAAGATATATATTGGACAAATACACACACACACACACACATATTTGCTGGAAATTAAAAATTATTTGAAGAAATGAAAACTTGAGCAAATTAATAAAATTCTTTAGTTCATGTCCTTGCTCTTGGCACCAGTACAGGCACTTGAGATTGTCCACATCTTAGAAGCATAGAAAGGGTGTACAGCCATGTCCCATTATATATATTTTTTGCNACACACACACACACACACACATTTGCTGGAAATTAAAAATTATTTGAAGAAATGAAAACTTGAGCAAATTAATAAAATTCTTTAGTTCATGTCCTTGCTCTTGGCACCAGTACAGGCACTTGAGATTGTCCACATCTTAGAAGCATAGAAAGGGTGTACAGCCATGTCCCATTATATATATTTTTTGCAGTATACCCAGCCACCTATCATGCTGATATTAAAGGAGATAATATTTGGCCCATATTGTACCAAAGGGAGGGATATTAATTTTCATTTGGATTGAATCTGAAAACTGCAATGCTTACCCTGAGTGACATCTCATTTTTCCTGATAATGATGTTGATATGTCTCTGGAATACCCATATGTTCAGCATTTGCTGCTACAAACTTGTTCTTCATTAATTATGGCTCTACAGAAGCTGCCAAAAGTGAAGCTCTATGGAAGATTTAAATTTGGGCTCAGAAGTGGGTGAAATCCATATGTAGAGGGGGGAACAGACTCAAAGAGGTGAAGTTTGTACAACAAGAAGTAGTGGTGTTCGGAAATTAACCCTATTGATCTGATCCTAAAGTTTGTTCGGAATTCCCATGACACCTATGTGGCTTCCAGTCCCAGAAAAACTGGTGAAGAGAGACAGGTTTCCTGGACTTTGCATGAAGAGAAACATGAATTTTGAAAATTGCTACTTCACAATCAAAAGTGTGATTTCAGCTGCTCTAGAGTTTTGTATGGTCATGTAGCATGCATTTGCTTTTTAAAAAATTCATAGGTACCCCATATTTGCATTTCTGTCTGAATTGCCTAACATGTTGAGAAGGGGAAACAGGAAGGATTTAGGTGGTACCTGTTGAGAGACATTACGCTACCTTTCTTTTTAAGTATCACGCACATTATCTTAGTGGTTGGCACACATTTTTTTGTTGGCACACATAGTAAGTATTTTATGTCAGAGTTCTTTCACAGAGCTCTGACAGATGAAAATCTCTTGAAATATTTTAACCCCCAGAAATGTCTAAGTTTAACTTCCCCTCCATTTCTTCCTCTTCCTTCTTCTTTTTCTCTTGCCTGATAGTGGTTAAGAGTGTCGGCTTTAGAGTTAAAGGCTGAATTTAGCCTTTTTACCTTCAGGTCCAGTTCTAATTTTTCCCCCTAAACCAGGGGACTTTGCCTCCTCAGGGAGGGTTACAGGGTTATCCTGTTACAAGAATTACAGGGTTACTGCAGTTCTTTCCCAAAGGGTAAATTTTCTCAATATCATTTCTGATGTACGTGCTTATGGCCCATCTGTGCCTAACGTCATATGGCTGAGTGCTCATTCATGGGTAGAAACCCCTGAAGGCTATATCTTGCAGGGCCCCAACACAATGATCTGCATAGAAGGTGCTTGGATGTTAGCACTCAAACCTCTTTTGATTTATGAGCCAGGCCTTCTGATCGTCCTCTGACCATACATGCTGTCACCCTGGTTCAGTAAGGCTACAGAAACAAACACATGGAAGATTGCTCTATCTCTTTAAGACTGAGGACAGAATTCCTTAGGAGTTTTGCTTGGTGGTGGTGTGTTACGTGGTACAGCGAACAGGCCTGAAATGACAGTCCCAATAAACCTCGAGTCCTGGTAGTCAGGAGTGCTTGTGAAAGATTCTCCATGAGCTTCCCAGCGGAAGACTTCAAGCTACTGGTCCTCTCCGGACCAGCCATGTCTCATCCCCATCAGTGACACATGAGGACAGAAGGGCAAGCAGACGGGAATATTCACACACAAATAAGGGCACTGGGGAAGCTGGCATGCTCATCCTCCCCTCCTGCAGCTCCTGCTTCTGTCTTTAACACACCGATTGGATCAAGCTCGAATCTTTCTTTGATTCTCCTGACACCCTGCTTACTGTTGTTTATTTATCTTATGATTCTTCTGCCCCCAAGGCAAGTCTTCATACTGCATGAATCAATAGGCTACAGGGACCTTAATTAAAGCTGCAGGATAAAATTGATACTGGAGACTAAATTCCTTCAGTGTCTGGAAGGAAAGGAAATGCTGTTTCTCTTAGAGACTTTTTCATTGTCTCACATTGTAACTTCTAAAATTTGTTGAAACATTTTGCAACCCGTGGTAGATTTCTGAGACACATATCAGAGAGATGGATAGACATGTGAAGAAAGGTGAAGTCCTTTGACAAGCCTTTTGGATATGTAAGTGTCTCATTAGAGAATCAATATCTGGTGTAGTGAAGTGAAGTGAAGTGAAAGTTGCTTAGTCATGTCCAACTCTTTGTGACCCCTTGGACTGTATAGTTCATGGAATTCTCCAGGCCAGAATACTGGAGTGGGTAGCCTTTCCCTTCTCCAGGGGATCTTCCCAACCCAGGGACCAAATCCAGGTCTCCCGCATTGCAGGCGGGTTCTTTATCAGCTGAGCCCACAAGGGAAGCCCATCTGTTGTACTGCTGCTGCTGCTGCTAAGTCGCTTCAGTCGTGTCCGACTCTGTGCAACCCCATAGACGGCAGCCCACCAGGCTCCCCTGTCCCTGGGATTCTCCAGGCAAGAACACTGGAGTGGGTTGCCATTTCCTTTTCCAATGCTTGAAAGTGAAAAACGAAAGTGAAGTCTCTCAGTCGTGCCCTACTCTTAGCGGCCCCATGGACTGCAGCCTACCAGGCTTCTCTGTCCATGAGATTTTCCAGGCAAGAATACTAGAGTGGGTCACCAGTGCCTTCTCCGATCTGGTGTACTGAGGAGTGATAAAAAAAAGACAGCGATTATTTGTACTGCAAAAGGAACCATAAATCTGGATTTTAGGTCCTGTGTCCAGTACCTAAAGACAGAGTTTCAGAGGCATTTAGGAACATAGTATGCAAAGCTTTTGATATCACTAATTAACTCTCTCCTGTGGTTTTAAAATCAGTCCCTTGAATGAGCCCTTCATCCTTTGTCTGGATAATGGGAGCTGTCCCCTGTCATGGTACTGAAATAGCTACCAGGAAAAGCATTGAGCCATCAAGCTCCTGAGACTCTTAGCTGATGATCAAAGATGTGAGGGCAGCTAGGGAAGCTGTAAGAGCTACCGGCAGAAATTGCAGTTAGCAGTTGTCATTACTGAGTATAGTGGACTTAAATCCTACCATTCAGTACCTCTATATCGAGCAAATTATTTAGATCATAAGAATCATTACTTGCCCGTTATTAAATTTGGTCAATATGGATATCAAGTGAGTTCGTATGTGAGAATCCCTAGCAGAGGATCTGTAACGTGTTCCATTTTTATGAGTCACGAGTTCCCTCCCCAGACATTTGGCTGTCTGATCCTGATATTCCCAGGAGCTGTTGCTTTTGCTGATGCCGATGAGGACTCAACCTTGATTTTGACTGTCGAAGAATGTCCAGTTCTTCCTGCCATTTGCATATACCTGTGATATTCAGCATCATAGGGGGAAGGTACTATTAATGGATGTTCTTTAGACGTCATACACAGAGTAGGAGAGAATAACGGTATTACTCCATGGACCTGATGGTATTTTTATTCTAGGCTCCAAAGATTGGGAACTAGAGATCTCAGAAGGGAAATGGTAAAAATAAGAGACACACAAGCAGTAGAGTAAGAATTTATGTATCAGAAGCTGAGGGGTTTTTTTGCACCTTGAAGTCTTTTTTTCTTTTAGGTTTATTTAAATATCTAAGTTTGCAATCAAGTTATTGGACAAAAGAGAATGTAAAAATATATAATGGAGCACATTTTAAACCCAGATATACACCCAAGTCCTTGGGGATATCAAGTAGGATCACATTGAAACATTTTGACCTCTGTTCTCTGCTGTATAGGATAGTTGATATACCATTCTGAAAAGGCAAAATAAACATTATTTGTGAAAGAATACATAGTCTCTTGGCATGAGTTTCAAATTTCAAAAAAGGGAAATGTCAAGTCCTGGTAGAAATGGTTAGGGTATAAACACTCATTGCAAAATTTAAAGGCACTTGAGCTCCCATACAGATGTAAGCCTTGCACAATTTACTGTATTGTCTGGCCCTCTGAAGGTACAGGAGGAGAAATCCTTCATAAAATAGGCATCTCTATGACTGAAATAAAGCTATTGTTTGAGTTGATGTCCGACTTTTAATTTCCACTTTACCTTTGCCAGAAATAATACTTATTTCTTGTGCCATTCAAACAAAATGAATGTGCAAACATTCACAATAATGTGATGTATATGTTGTAGTTATGGACACATGCTAATTGTTTCTCTGGTGTGTGTGTGTGTGTGAAAATACAACAACATGAAATGAGCACCAAACTAAAAGGCAGAATCCTGGGACATCTAGTCCTAATTTTTACCTGTTAGCTATGTGACTTTGTGTAAGTTCTTTAATCTTTCTGACTTTCAGGCTTTTACCTATAAAATTTCTATTAACTTATATACATATATATATATATTGACCAACAAACTGTTTATCTTGAAGCGTTAATGTAAAGATAAAAAAGAATGGACAGAAAAGAAAATTCTTTACAGACTATCAGTACGATACAAAATGAAAGTAGTTTAGGTAATGGATATATTTGTGCAGATGAAAAATGTAAAACCACATTAATGTTTGAACACAATGCCTGACAATGTTCCTTAAACTTTGCAGCTCAGGGAGAGCATTTCACTGACATTTTCCCATCCTCTAGTCCGGCTGTGATTCTCAGATCAAGGAATACCACTAGCCATTGTAATTGAGCAGAAATTTGGGAAGAACCGAGGCTAGCGTCATTCATAACACACATTTACATGCAGAGGCCTGCACCTCCGCGCATCCATACAACCTTACCCTGAACTGCACGCATGGCATCACCTCAGTTTGTAATGGGGGCATCCAGGGAGGAGTGAAGCCCCCAGATACAGTCAGGTCAAGACCGCAAGCCACTCAGAAGAGCAGGCGAATGCTCACACAGCCCCCTTCCTCCCTCTTCTGAATTTGTTGATTGGTTTGGTCCATCTGCTCTTGGCTCATGAGGGTGCTTGGTTAATGAAGCTTTAAATAAACACAAACTGGGGGGAAGTAAATGAATCACACACCAGAAGAAAGCACTGAGGTATGACCTTATTGCTGACTTCCAAATCAAAACGAGAAAATGACGCTTCTTTCTGTTAAGGAAGAAAAATATGATTACCAGTTAATTAGAATAAAAGAGAATATAATAAACGTAGATGCAGAGGAGGACTTGTGCCTAACCCGGACCCTTCTGGGGCCATAAAAAGTCAGCTATGTATTCTCGAGCCTCAGTTTCCTCACCTATAAACAGGAATATGAATTCCTGCCACATGGTAGATGCTCAACAGTTTTTTTTCCCCCCTCAAAATGATGTATTGTTTAATNATTTGCTGGAAATTAAAAATTATTTGAAGAAATGAAAACTTGAGCAAATTAATAAAATTCTTTAGTTCATGTCCTTGCTCTTGGCACCAGTACAGGCACTTGAGATTGTCCACATCTTAGAAGCATAGAAAGGGTGTACAGCCATGTCCCATTATATATATTTTTTGCAGTATACCCAGCCACCTATCATGCTGATATTAAAGGAGATAATATTTGGCCCATATTGTACCAAAGGGAGGGATATTAATTTTCATTTGGATTGAATCTGAAAACTGCAATGCTTACCCTGAGTGACATCTCATTTTTCCTGATAATGATGTTGATATGTCTCTGGAATACCCATATGTTCAGCATTTGCTGCTACAAACTTGTTCTTCATTAATTATGGCTCTACAGAAGCTGCCAAAAGTGAAGCTCTATGGAAGATTTAAATTTGGGCTCAGAAGTGGGTGAAATCCATATGTAGAGGGGGGAACAGACTCAAAGAGGTGAAGTTTGTACAACAAGAAGTAGTGGTGTTTGGAAATTAACCCTATTTGTCTGATCCTAAAGTTTGTTCGGAATTCCCATGACACCCATGTGGCTTCCAGTCCCAGAAAAACTGGTGAAGAGAGACAGGTTTCCTGGACTTTGCATGAAGAGAAACATGAATTTTGAAAATTGCTACTTCACAATCAAAAGTGTGATTTCAGCTGCTCTAGAGTTTTGTATGGTCATGTAGCATGCATTTGCTTTTTTAAAAATTCATAGATACCCCATATTTGCATTTCTGTCTGAATTGCCTAACATGTTGAGAAGGGGAAACAGGAAGGATTTAGGTGGTACCTGTTGAGAGACATTACGCTACCTTTCTTTTTAAGTATCACGCACATTATCTTAGTGGTTGGCACACATTTTTTTGTTGGCACACATAGTAAGTATTTTATGTCAGAGTTCTTTCACAGAGCTCTGACAGATGAAAATCTCTTGAAATATTTTAACCCCCAGAAATGTCTAAGTTTAACTTCCCCTCCATTTCTTCCTCTTCCTTCTTCTTTTTCTCTTGCCTGATAGTGGTTAAGAGTGTCGGCTTTAGAGTTAAAGGCTGAATTTAGCCTTTTTACCTTCAGGTCCAGTTCTAATTTTTCCCCCTAAACCAGGGGACTTTGCCTCCTCAGGGAGGGTTACAGGGTTATCCTGTTACAAGAATTACAGGGTTACAGCAGTTCTTTCCCAAAGGGTAAATTTTCTCAGTATCATTTCTGATGTACGTGCTTATGGCCCATCTGTGCCTAACGTCATATGGCTGAGTGTTCATTCATAGGTAGAAACCCCTGAAGGCTATATCTTGCAGGGCCCCAACACAATGATCTGCATAGAAGGTGCTTGGATGTTAGCACTCAAACCTCTTTTGATTTATGAGCCAGGCCTTCTGATCGTCCTCTGACCATACATGCTGTCACCCTGGTTCAGTAAGGCTACAGAAACAAACACATGGAAGATTGCTCTATCTCTTTAAGACTGAGGACAGAATTCCTTAGGAGTTTTGCTTGGTGGTGGTGTGTTACGTGGTACAGCGAACAGGCCTGAAATGACAGTCCCAATAAACCTCGAGTCCTGGTAGTCAGGAGTGCTTGTGAAAGATTCTCCATGAGCTTCCCAGCGGAAGACTTCAAGCTACTGGTCCTCTCCGGACCAGCCATGTCTCATCCCCATCAGTGACACATGAGGACAGAAGGGCAAGCAGACGGGAATATTCACACACAAATAAGGGCACTGGGGAAGCTGGCATGCTCATCCTTCCCTCCTGCAGCTCCTGCTTCTGTCTTTAACACACCGATTGGATCAAGCTCGAGTCTTTCTTTGATTCTCCTGACACCCTGCTTACTGTTGTTTATTTATCTTATGATTCTTCTGCCCCCAAGGCAAGTCTTCATACTGCATGAATCAATAGGCTACAGGGACCTTAATTAAAGCTGCAGGATAAAATTGATACTGGAGACTAAATTCCTTCAGTGTCTGGAAGGAAAGGAAATGCTGTTTCTCTTAGAGACTTTTTCATTGTCTCACATTGTAACTTCTAAAATTTGTTGAAACATTTTGCAACCCGTGGTAGATTTCTGAGACACATATCAGAGAGATGGATAGACATGTGAAGAAAGTTGAAGTCCTTTGACAAGCCTTTTGGATATGTAAGTGTCTCATTAGAGAATCAATATCTGGTGTAGTGAAGTGAAGTGAAGTAAAAGTTGCTTAGTCATGTCCAACTCTTTGTGACCCCTTGGACTGTATAGTTCATGGAATTCTCCAGGCCAGAATACTGGAGTGGGTAGCCTTTCCCTTCTCCAGGGGATCTTCCCAACCCAGGGACCAAATCCAGGTCTCCCGCATTGCAGGCGGGTTCTTTATCAGCTGAGCCCACAAGGGAAGCCCATCTGTTGTACTGCTGCTGCTGCTGCTAAGTCGCTTCAGTCGTGTCCGACTCTGTGCAACCCCATAGACGGCAGCCCACCAGGCTCCCCTGTCCCTGGGATTCTCCAGGCAAGAACACTGGAGTGGGTTGCCATTTCCTTCTCCAATGCATGAAAGTGAAAAACGAAAGTGAAGTCTCTCAGTCGTGCCCTACTCTTAGCGGCCCCATGGACTGCAGCCTACCAGGCTTCTCTGTCCATGAGATTTTCCAGGCAAGAGTACTGGAGTGGGTCACCAGTGCCTTCTCCGATCTGGTGTACTGAGGAGTGATAAAAAAAAGACAGCGATTATTTGTACTGCAAAAGGAACCATAAATCTGGATTTTAGGTCCTGTGTCCAGTACCTAAAGACAGAGTTTCAGAGGCATTTAGGAACATAGTATGCAAAGCTTTTGATATCACTAATTAACTCTCTCCTGTGGTTTTAAAATCAGTCCCTTGAATGAGCCCTTCATCCTTTGTCTGGATAATGGGAGCTGTCCCCTGTCATGGTACTGAAATAGCTACCAGGAAAAGCATTGAGCCCATCAAGCTCCTGAGGCTCTTAGCTGATGATCAAAGATGTGAGGGCAGCTAGGGAAGCTGTAAGAGCTACCGGCAGAAATTGCAGTTAGCAGTTGTCATTACTGAGTATAGTGGACTTAAATCCTACCATTCAGTACCTCTATATCGAGCAAATTATTTAGATCATAAGAATCATTACTTGCCCGTTATTAAATTTGGTCAATATGGATATCAAGTGAGTTCGTATGTGAGAATCCCTAGCAGAGGATCTGTAACGTGTTCCATTTTTATGAGTCACGAGTTCCCTCCCCAGACATTTGGCTGTCTGATCCTGATATTCCCAGGAGCTGTTGCTTTTGCTGATGCCAATGAGGACTCAACCTTGATTTTGACTGTCGAAGAATGTCCAGTTCTTCCTGCCATTTGCATATACCTGTGATATTCAGCATCATAGGGGGAAGGTACTATTAATGGATGTTCTTTAGACGTCATACACAGAGTAGGAGAGAATAACGGTATTACTCCATGGACCTGATGGTATTTTTATTCTAGGCTCCAAAGATTGGGAACTAGAGATCTCAGAAGGGAAATGGTAAAAATAAGAGACACACAAGCAGTAGAGTAAGAATTTATGTATCAGAAGCTGAGGGGTTTTTTTGCACCTTGAAGTCTTTTTTTCTTTTAGGTTTATTTAAATATCTAAGTTTGCAATCAAGTTATTGGACAAAAGAGAATGTAAAAATATATAATGGAGCACATTTTAAACCCAGATATACACCCAAGTCCTTGGGGATATCAAGTAGGATCACATTGAAACATTTTGACCTCTGTTCTCTGCTGTATAGGATAGTTGATATACCATTCTGAAAAGGCAAAATAAACATTATTTGTGAAAGAATACATAGTCTCTTGGCATGAGTTTCAAATTTCAAAAAAGGGAAATGTCAAGTCCTGGTAGAAATGGTTAGGGTATAAACACTCATTGCAAAATTTAAAGGCACTTGAGCTCCCATACAGATGTAAGCCTTGCACAATTTACTGTATTGTCTGGCCCTCTGAAGGTACAGGAGGAGAAATCCTTCATAAAATAGGCATCTCTATGACTGAAATAAAGCTATTGTTTGAGTTGATGTCCGACTTTTAATTTCCACTTTACCTTTGCCAGAAATAATACTTATTTCTTGTGCCATTCAAACAAAATGAATGTGCAAACATTCACAATAATGTGATGTATATGTTGTAGTTATGGACACATGCTAATTGTTTCTCTGGTGTGTGTGTGTGTATGTGTGTGTGTGTGTGAAAATACAACAACATGAAATGAGCACCAAACTAAAAGGCAGAATCCTGGGACATCTAGTCCTAATTTTTACCTGTTAGCTATGTGACTTTGTGTAAGTTCTTTAATCTTTCTGACTTTCAGGCTTTTACCTATAAAATTTCTATTAACTTATATACATATATATATATATTGACCAACAAACTGTTTATCTTGAAGCGTTAATGTAAAGATAAAAAAGAATGGACAGAAAAGAAAATTCTTTACAGACTATCAGTACGATACAAAATGAAAGTAGTTTAGGTAATGGATATATTTGTGCAGATGAAAAATGTAAAACCACATTAATGTTTGAACACAATGCCTGACAATGTTCCTTAAACTTTGCAGCTCAGGGAGAGCATTTCACTGACATTTTCCCATCCTCTAGTCCGGCTGTGATTCTCAGATCAAGGAATACCACTAGCCATTGTAATTGAGCAGAAATTTGGGAAGAACCGAGGCTAGCGTCATTCATAACACACATTTACATGCAGAGGCCTGCACCTCCGCGCATCCATACAACCTTACCCTGAACTGCACGCATGGCATCACCTCAGTTTGTAATGGGGGCATCCAGGGAGGAGTGAAGCCCCCAGATACAGTCAGGTCAAGACCGCAAGCCACTCAGAAGAGCAGGCGAATGCTCACACAGCCCCCTTCCTCCCTCTTCTGAATTTGTTGATTGGTTTGGTCCATCTGCTCTTGGCTCATGAGGGTGCTTGGTTAATGAAGCTTTAAATAAACACAAACTGGGGGGAAGTAAATGAATCACACACCAGAAGAAAGCACTGAGGTATGACCTTATTGCTGACTTCCAAATCAAAACGAGAAAATGACGCTTCTTTCTGTTAAGGAAGAAAAATATGATTACCAGTTAATTAGAATAAAAGAGAATATAATAAACGTAGATGCAGAGGAGGACTTGTGCCTAACCCGGACCCTTCTGGGGCCATAAAAAGTCAGCTATGTATTCTCGAGCCTCAGTTTCCTCACCTATAAACAGGAATATGAATTCCTGCCACATGGTAGATGCTCAACAGTTTTTTTTCCCCCCTCAAAATGATGTATTGTTTAATTGTAGTAAAATATACATAACTTAAAATTCACCACTTAAGCATCCTTAACTGTCCAATTCAGTGGCTCTAAGTATATTCACACTGTTACATAATCATAACCAACATTCAACTCTGGAACTCTTTTTGTCTCCCCAAACTGAAACTCTACCCATTAAGCAACAATTACTGATTCCTTCCTTCCTCCAGCCCCTGCCCACTACCGGTCCACTTTCTGTTTCTATGAATTCCACTTCATTAAGTGAAACCATACAGTATTTGTCCTTTTGTAGTTGACCTTTTTTAGCTTAGCATAATGCTTTCAAGGTTCACCCATTTGGAGTATGTGCCAGAATTTCCTTTAATAGTCCATTGTGTGTACAACATGTTTGTCAACAATTTTAAAAAATGCTTAGATATAGGCTTCATGGCTGGATGACTAATCAAAAATATCTTTTGCCCTCTGTTTCATGTTTCTTAAAAAGGTGTTAAGCAAGGACATTTCTAGGGTCCCTTCATACTTGAGTTTTATGTGAGTGTATGAGCAGTATAGAGTTGCCGGGTCTCAGAGGTTACCAGGCCCATCATTCTCCCTTGACAGGTGAGGGACAAGTTACTAGTGCCTGCCTTGATGACTTTTTCCATCTGTGTCACTTGACGTTTCCTACAGTGGGGGAGGAGTGAGGTCAGTGAGAGGTAGAAGACTCTGCTGGAATCCAGGAATATGGCCTGGCTTTTCGGGGAAGCAGTGCTGAGCCCTGCTCTTGAACCATGTGAATTGTTTAAATATTCAGCCTGTGCATTCCAGGCAGCACTACAGGGAAAGGTTCACAGGGTTCCAGCCCCACTGACTGAGAGGAAGCCGAACCAGACAAAAAGTTAGAAACCTTTTGTCTCATCAGGCACTTTCAAAAGAGTTCGTGGAGTCAATAGGTGATGGGGACTTTAAAAATAAGAGGAGGAGTTGAAACTTGACTATAGCATCTGAAAGGAAAGCTGACTGTGTAGGGATCAGGACGAATATTGTCAGAATCCCAGAAATATTGTCATTTCCCAGAAAGAGTTGTTTCTGTGAAAGTCAAGCCAAGCATGTTAAATGAATAGGGCACAGTAGCACCTGGGAGAAGAGTCCATATGTATGCTCACACCCCCCCCCCACCCAACTATCCTCTTCCTTCCATCTGGAAGAGATGGCTGGTGCGTAAAGACACAGTGAGTGGGGATAAAGGTGGCAGTCCGCAGGCTCTGATCACTGGGGTGTGACTGTGGGGTGGGGTGTCAATGCCACATCATGGACATCTAGAACTGAATAAAACCAGGGGCTCTTCCCTCTAGGAGGCTACTCATTAGTGGGGAAGGATGAGGGTAGGGGACTAATTAGGATGCAAGATAAAAGGAAATAAGCAGAGGCACTCACATTATGCTGTAGAAATAGAGAGAAGGGCTACGGAGAAATAAGCGTCCTTTGAGCATTTGCTCTGTGCCTTGAACCATGTCAGACACTTTATTTATAGCTTTCACAGTCTTGGGCAATTCTGAAAGGGAGATAAAATAGTTCTTATTTTACTGTTGAGTTAATCAAGGCTCAGGAGTTTAAGGAAGTTGCTCAAGGTCACACAAAAGGAATGTAAAGCTGGGGTTGTAAGCTTTAAAGCTTCTATAGCCTTGAGTTCTTTGCACCATTCCCCAGGGACCACACTGAAGCTAGGGTTGATCTGAGAGTTGATTTCAGTGAAGAGTGTTGCAAAAAGTGTGTATTGATTTCAGTTACAGTAGGCTAGTAGCCTTGAGTGGATTTGAATCCCACACTCTTTGAGATCCTAAGTATCTACATCTTCCAAATGTTTGCTGTCTTCCGCATGATCCTGGAGGTACCATGCAGCAGAAAGCATGTGTGGCTGGCAAAAGATAATTGATATCCTGGCTTTGGATTCGTGGACCTCCCGAAGTAGCCCGTCATCTGTACTTGTCAGTCAGATGGTCTGAAAAGTTTGGGAGGAGAGGTGTTGGGAATCAGGCTAACACTTATTTTCTAGGATGACCTGAACTCAGTGATCTAGATAACAAGCCTCTTCTCCGCCAGCTGTGGGATCTGCATTGACGTTCTTCCCTTATGCTCTCCTTGGTGCAAACACTGAATGTACATTGAGGAAGGTATTTGCCTTCTGTTTTCACAACAATTTAGAAATGCATCTCTGTGGCTGCTGCTTTATGCTTATTACACCCTCCCTGAAACCTCTTTCTGGTGAAACAGACAGATTTGTCTTCAACCTTGAGTTTCTATTAGTTTTATTCTTTGACAATAAGAATTGTCTTAAATAATTATTTTGAAATTGAAGTTATCAATTTAAAATAATTTCAAGAACTCCCTGAAGTTAGCATACAGCAGAGCTCTCCATCCATCCCCTTCACTTCAGTAAAAGATGTCTTCACTTATCTACTTACTCTGGTAAAAAAAAAAAAAATTCTCAGGGCCATCCTAAACCCTGTTTTTCTCCCTCACACCCCACATTCGATCTATCAGAAAACCTTGTCAACTTTACCTTCAAAATACATCCCTGGCTTTACTCTTCTCACACTGTCTAGCACATTCCATATAAAGTCAAAACATCACTATCTCTTAACAGTATTTTTACTAAAGCCTGCTAAAACTGTATTGAAAACAATACAAGGATGTCTTGCTGTCATCCTTGCCACTCTGAAATTCACTGGTTGCTAAAGAGATCTCTTACACTTCCCACCATTTATTAGGAAAGGACTAAAATCCTTTAATATAACAAAGCCCTACTTAATCTGACTTCTGACTTCTTAAACATCACGTCCTCTGTCCTTTTTATGCAACCTTTGAGCCACACTGGACTTCCTTCTGAACATCCAACACACTGAGCTTATTCTTGACCCAGGGTCTTTGCACTTTTGTTTGGAAAGCTCCTCCTCTTTTTATAATGGCTACCATTCAGTCTTTGATCTTAACTGCCTCCTCTAAAAGTTCTTCCACAACCATCCAAACTGGAATGTCTTTTCCCTGTCCTCATCACACTCCTGTTTCCTTACAGCCTCAGAGTATCTTCCTTATGTATTTGTTTACATGGTTGTTTTGTATTTCTTCTGTTAGAATGTAGATTTCTTGAGAAAAGAGACAGTGACATACTAGGTTATCAGTGAATTCCCTTACATAGGTCCAGCTTGTATATGACAGGTGGTCAGCAAACAGTCTGCTGGTAAGCTGTATAACTTTTATACCTTATATAATTTAAATAAAACAGATCATCTTGATTAAGCATCTTGGATACGCTGAGCACTGTGCTAAGATCGTGTCATTATCCTATTTAACTCTCAAAAATATATACAAGAGAGTTTTTATTACTTACACTTAATAGATGAGGTTTGTGGTACTAAGAGAAACTTTGCCTACCTTGTTTTAGGTGTAATCTAGATACTGAAAAGGTCTAGGGTATGACCAGAGGGCTAAATATGGAGGTAGGATGAAGAATAAGTTCACTGGGAGACAGGAGATCAAGGAACTGAAATTATCTCTGAAAAATAAATGGCTCACCATTTATGAGTGAGCCATTGTGATATGCTATGACTCATCATATCATATCAAGAATTATGATATGACCTATAGTGGAGTTAACAACTAAAAAGGTGGAAGAATGACAATCTGTAGGTGACTGTAGCAAGGAGTAGTTGCTCATAGTATGATGGCATGAACATCTTTTTCACAGTTGACTGTAAACTTAACTCCTGGCTCTGAACTTGGTTATCCCACAGATGACTCTGTCTTATGGTCTGGCAACTTACAATAGACGTTTACATTGCTCTGTCAACCTAATATGTCTCCCTAAGGAAAAACTAGGAGTTGTAACAAAATCTCCCATTTTGAAAAGAAAGAGGATGGAGAACAAAATCAGTGGAAAGTGGTGTGCAGCAGATATGTCACGCTGGCGGGGATAGCCAGGACTCACTGCCTTGGCTATGGAATGAGATCCTTGGTCTTCCTTTCCTTTCCCCCACTTCCATTCTCTTGCAGCTTCTTCCTCATCATTTGTTTTGTGGGAGGGAATTAGGAGGATTCCCTTTCTGCATGTATTATGTCTCTGAAATTTAGGTATCTAGAGATTCCCTTCCATTTTGAGCAATACAAACTTATTTTTTAGAAATGAAAAACTCTGAAAATAGTGGTTGAATTTTCATTTAGTTCTATTAGTTTAGCTTCAAGAGCAGGTAACCAGAGATAGAGATCCCATTCATCTACCATCTTTGAGTCTGGAGTGGAGCTATGGTCTGCCCACTCCTCTTGCCTTCAGCTTAATGTCCTGCACCTTGGCCACTGTTTTGGAAAAACTCAAAACAAAAGGATGCATTGGGAAGGCACTGTTCTGCTCCGAGGCTGTGGAAGTTACCTGTTTTCTACAGTGGGGGTATACTTTCCTTTTCTTAGACTGCGCCTGCATACAGGATACACATGGGGAGGGCTCTGATGGGTGACCTCTCTGAGGGTCAATGCTATCTCTTGTGTTCACCTCCTGTAGGCAACTCTAGACTTGGGCAGAGAATCCACCTTTTTCAATTTTACTAGACTCCAAATTACTAGAAGCATACATATCTTGAGCTGTGTTCACTCTGGCACGCCCCTGGCCCTTATTCTTTCAGAGAAGTCTGTTTCAACTCAAAACCTCGTCTGGAGCCAACTTTTCAGGCTAAGTCATGTTATCTCACTGCCGTCATCCCCTTTGAGACTTGAGTTCACATCTCACCCCTCTCACAGTAGTGAGTCTGAACCCCAATTTAAATGTTCAAGACCTACAATCCCACAATAGCCTTCTCAGCACCTGAAAGCCCATCAGGACCTCACCAGTCTTAAGGGTCATTTTTACTCTTCTCCGCTTCTCTCTCTGGACATCTCTGTTGAGCAGAGATGAACTCTCATCCTCCACAGGACAAGTCTTGACATGACCTTCAGATACTGCTTCTCTCTGCTGAAGTTTACAGTCTGTCTCCATCAGAGATTTCTTCCCTTACAAGTTGTACCTGGACCCTGTTCTGCCTAGGCTGCCCCAGAGCATGCCAGAGGTCCCAAGTACCCTTCCCTCCAGCCTTTCCCTTTGGTCTGTTCTGGACCTGTCCTTCAGAGCCAAGTTCATCTGTTTGGTTTTTGTTCATTTCTTTGTTTCGGTTTTTGGCCACACTGCAGGGCAGCTGTGATTATGGTTTCAGTGCGTCTGCCCTCTTGCAACACCTACCATCTTACTTGGGTTTCTCTTACCTTGAACATGGGGTATCTCTTCACAGCTGCTCCAGCAAAGCACAGCTGCTGCTCTTTACCTTGGAGGAGGGGTATCTCCTCACTGCTGCCCCTCCCAACCTTGAACGTGGAATAGCTTCTCTAGGCCCTCCGGCGCCCGCGCAGCCACCGCTCCTTGAATGTGGGGTCGCTCCTCCTGGCCACCGCCCCTGGCCTCTGCCTGGGTAGCTCCTCTTGGCTGCTCTTGTGTAGTCCCAGCCAGGCACTCTCGGCCACCGCCCTGACCTCGGATGTGGCATAGCTCCTCTCGGCTGCTGCCCCTGAACTCTGACATGGGGTAGCTTCTCTGGGCTGCCGCCCCTGACCTCTGACATGGGGTAGCTTCTCTGGGCTGCCGCCCCTGACCTCAGACGTGGGATAACTCCTTTAGGCTGCCTCCCCTGACCTCGGATGTGGGGTAGCTCCTCACACTGAAATCATAATCACAGAAAACTAGTCAGTCTAATCACACTAGGACCACAGCCTTGTCTAACTCGATGAAACTAAGCCATGTCTTGCGGGGCCACCCAAGATGAGCGGGCATGATGGAGAGGTCTGACACAATGCGGTCCACTGGAGAAGGGAAAGGCAAACCACTTCAGTATTCTTGCCTTGAGAACCCCATGAACAGTATGAAAAGGCAAAATGATAGGATACTGAAAGAGGAACTCCCCAGGTCAGTAGGTGCCCAATACGCTACTGGAGATCAGTAGAGTAATAACTCCAGAAAAAATGANTGTCTCTAACAGATTGTTTTGGAAACATGTAGGTACAGAAATTATTTTATTAGGCAGGATGTTGCCAGACATAGCCAAGTTACCAGAGGATGCCAAGAAAGCATAAAGTATCTATCTCCATTTTAAAGGTTTCCAACACAAAATCTGATTTAACTTAATGACCAACTCAGCAATTACACAGACCAAGTCGAGTGCTTCAAAACAAAATTTCAATTTAAGAACTGAGCTGTGCATGAGTTCTTGCTAATATGTCCTAGGCTTTCTTTGTTTTAATCAAAACACAATGGGAGGGAGGATTGGGCTCTGAGTCAACATAGTGATGTAACTTGTTGCTTGGATTTTGCTCAGCCTAGGACAAAGTCCTGAGAAAGAAAAACAATGTTGCCAGCATCATACAGAAGCTGGATGATAAATTAGGGAGAGACTGAGAATGTATAAATGATCTCCTGTCTTCTTTATGGCAAAACTAACTCAAATCAGTCAAGCACAGAGTTACGTCTGAAAATCATGGCGTTAAATAGAGTATTCAATCTGTATGCCACTGTCAAAAATAATATTACTTGGAAAAGATAATGCATAATGTAAACATAATAATAATCTATATTCCCAAATTAAATAATGAAACTTGGGAAGCTAGGAAAAGCAGTTAGGAAAGAAATTGTGTGTTAAATTCTTCTTTTTGCATGGGTGAGTTCAATAGCTACCAGTTGATTCTTCATACAGTTATTAGAGAATTGTAGGTTCAGTTACATTTTATAACCCTTAAAGGTAGTGAGGTGCTGAAGCTTGTACTGGCTTTTGAGAGCCAATTGTGTGTATCTCTTCCCACAATGACATTGTGCTGGTAGCTTAAAGTTGGCCACAATGTTAATATTTATACCAATAAGCTGACAGATGCTAGGAGTCCGAGTCAGGGAGCCTATTTTAATTCCTGAGAGCCTGTTAATGCGCTGCTACTTGAGTACCATTAGGAGAAGCCTACCTTCCTAATCTCTAGACAAAATAATTAACACTGCACAAGCCTATGGCAAAAGGTGTAAACCAATGAGAAAGTGAGGACACTTGAGAACAGAGGATAATAGGATAATAGAAGCAGGAAACCATATTAATACAACGTGAGTAGAAATAAGGAGAGAGGCACATTCCAGGCGGAGGAGATGGCATCCAAAAAGATCTGGAGGCAGGGACGGAGGTGGGTTGGAGACCCCGAAAGCAGCCTGGTGTTGAGAGGGGTGAGAATTTGGACAGAGACCGATTGGGTGAGTGGCCAGGTGAGAGATGGTCTTTTATGTCACACTGAGGAATTCGGACTTCTTAAGGGTGAATGGAGGTCCCCCAATGCTCCAGGTAAGAGAGAAACGATCAGACTTGGGTCGAATGATGCTTTTCTTGCCTAGTGGTTGGAAAATAGAATGAAGGCAGATGTGGAAGAGTGGAGGGAAAGAGAGCCCAGTAGAGGCTGCCGTGCTCTGGAGGAGGCATGGTGAGGCAGGCTGGGGCCTGGGATCCGTTACTGCAGTGCTTGCACCTGGACAAATGTCTCCCGGGGCAACAGACAAAGAAACCATAAGGGACTGGCGATAAGTGCATACATGTGCAGTGGGGACAGTAAGGAACAGCCCATTCAAGTACTCTTGCCTGAGAAATCCCATGGGCAGAGGAGCCTGGCGGGCTGCAGACCACAGGGTCCCAAAGAATCGGACATGACTGAGCAACAACAAGCAACAGCAGCAAGGTACGAAGAGGCCACAGACCACCTTCTGTATATGCGGTTCTGGGAGCAAAAGCAGGGTCCTGCACAGGATACCTGCTCACAGCAGCCCCGAGGGGGTGGGCAGACCACTAAGCTATTCCTCTTGTCCCACACACAGACCCACCGCTGTCGTTACCCCTTTTAAGGATCCAAGAAGGTCCTTTTGAGGAGCAAGCAAGAACACCTATTTCTTGTTTTCACACCCTTGTGCTACAACACAAGCCTTGCCTGACAGTCTCATCTGACCCCTTACTGCTTTCTGTTGATTAAAGAGAGATCAGGAACCCGGGACACTAACAGTGGTGGTCAGCTGAAGAGGAGGGTAGATTTCTGCAGCTGACTCAGTGATCTTACATGGGCAATCATGGCACAGAGGAGTTGGAAATGATGCCAAGGTTTAGGTTTGGCAAGTGGTTGATGATGATAAAAAAAAAAGAGAGAGAGAGAGAGAGAGAAGTGAATTGCAACAGGCTTCAGATATGTTGAATATGACCTATCTGTGATAGACCAGTGGATATGTCCAGACAAGAGTAGACTATTGTGGGTCTCAAACTCAATTGGGAGAATCTGGATGGGATCTAGCAATTTGACAATCATTAGCAGAGAGATGGTATGTAGATTTGGACCAGAGAAAGATTTGGAAGCCATCAGTGTACAGTATATGGATAGTTTTGAATCAAATGAGACTTTGACCAAAACTGTAGCGTATGGATAGAATACACGTAGGACTCCTGAAGAACACCAGGGTTCAAAGGTTAGGTAGAGGGAAGGACTCCTTCAAAAAGGTCTTAGTACACTTAACGCCAAGGAAAGTGCATGGCTCAGGGTAGGCACACCATTAAGTATCTGGTATTAGGTTGACTGTGTACATCACAAGAAACTGTGGAAAATTCTTAAAGAGATGGGAATACCAGACCACCTTACCTGCCTCCTGAGAAACATCTATGCAGGTCAAGAAGCACCAGTTAGAACCGGACATGTAACAATGGGCTGGTTCCAAATTGGGAAAGGAGTACATCAAGGCTGTCTATTGTCACCCTGCTTATTTAACTTCTATGCAGAGTACATCATGAGAAATGCTGGGCTGGATGAAGCACAAGCTGGAATCAAGATTGCTGGGAGAAATGTCAGTAACCTCAGATATACAGATGACACCACAACAAAAGAGCCCCTTGATGAAGGTGAAAGAGGAGAATGAAAAAGCTGGCTTAAAACTCAACATTCAGAAAATAAAGATCATGGCATCTGGTTGCATCACTTCATGGCAAATAGATAAACAATGGAAACAGTGACAGACTGTTTTCTTGGGCTCCAAAATCACTACGGATGGTGGCTGAAGCCATGAAATTAAAAGATGCTTGCTCTTTGGAAGGAAAGGTATGATAAACCTATATAGTGCATTAAAAAGCAGAGACATTACTTTGCCAACAAAGGTCCATATATTCAAAGCTATGTTTTTTCCAGTAGCCATGTATGAATGTGAGAGCTGGGCAATAAAGAAGGCTGAGTGTTGAAGAACTGATGCTCTCAAACTGTAGTGTTGGAGAAGTCTCTTCAGAGTCCCTTGGATAGCAAGGTGATCAAACCAGTTACTCCTAAAGGAAATCAACCTTGAATATTCATTGGAAAGACTGATGCTGAAGTTCCAATATTTTGACCACTGGATGGGAAGAGCCGACTCATTGGAAAAGACCCTGATGCTGGAAAGATTGAAGGCAGGAGAAGGGGACAACAGGGACGGCTGGATGGCATCACCGACTCAATGGACATGTGTGAGCAAGCTCCAGGACGTGGTGAAGGACAGGGAGGCCTGGGGTGCTGTAGTCCATGGGGTTGGAAAGAGGTGGACATGACTGAAAAACTGAACAACAACACAATTAGGTAGGTGCCAAAGTAATTTCAGTTTTGCATTGTTGAACTTTGCTATTTGATATCGGAATACATTCTTAAATAAATGTGATATGATACATGACTTTAATGCATGTCTTGCTTTATGTTTTTTTGCTAATGAGTTATTCCTTGCTGCTTGTTTTACATGTATTTTAGACTATGGAAATAAGGTTAGACAAAAAGCAAATTTGAGCAATTTTCTTGAGTTCAAAATAGGTCATGAAGCAGTGGAGATAACTCACAACATCAATGGTGCATTGACCCAGAAACTGCTAATGAACATTCAGTGCAGTAGTGGTTCAAGAAGTTTTGCAAAGGAGACGAGAGCCTTAAAGGTGAGGAGCATGGTGGCTGGCCATTAGAAGTTCACAATGATCAATTGAGAGCAATCAAAGCTGGTCCTCTTACAACTACATGAGAAGTTGCCCCCAAAATCAACATCAACCATTCAACAATCACTTGGCATTTGAAACCAATTAAAAAGGTGAAGAAGCTCCATAAGTGGGTACCTTGTGAGCCAATCACAAATCCAAAAAATCATCATTTTAAAGCATCATGTTCTCTTAGTCTATGCAATAACCACAAGCTATTTCTTGATTGTGGTTTGAATTGTGACATGGGATGAAAAGTGGGTTTTATACTACAACCAGCAGTGACCAGCTCAGTGGCTGGACCAAGGGGAAGCTTGCAAACACTTCCCAAAGCCAAAGTTGAATCAAAAAAAGAGCCATGGTCACTGGTGGCCTGCTGCCAGCCTGTCCACTAAAGCTTTCTGAGTCCCAGTGAACCATTACACTCTGAGAAGCATGCTCCGCAAATGAGATGCACCGAAAAGTGCAGTGCCCACAGCTGGCATCGGTCAACAGAAAGGGCCCCATCCTTTTCCTTGACAATGCCCAGCTACACTTGGCACAACCAACACTTCAGAAGTTGAATGAATTGGGCAAATCTTTGCTTCATCTGCCATATTCCTCTGACCTCTCACCAACAGACTATCACTTCTTCAAGCATCTTGACAACATTTTGAAAGGAAAATGCTTCCACAACCAGGAGAACACAGAAAATGCTTTCCAAGAGTTCCCTGAATCCTGAAGCGTGGATTTTTATGCTGCAGGAATAAACAAACTTATTTCTCAGTGGTAAATAATTACCGGGTCCAAGGATGTAATTACTTTTGCACCAGGCTAATAAATGAATGGGTGAAGAAGGAAGAATGGGGGAGAGAAATTAGAAAACAAAAAAAGAGATTCAGAATATCCCCAGAACATTAAGCTGAAATTTCAGGGCCCCTCACTTCATAAGCCTCTTCTAAGAATCTGTAATTAAATTTTTATTCAAAATCGAGTACATCAAAGAATATATATAAGAAAGAATGTATATATGTATATAACTGAATCACTTTGCTGTATAGCAGAAATTAAGACAACATTGTATTTCAACTATACTTCAATTAAAAGCAAACAAAACATCACTTAGGTTTAAAGAATAATAAAAAAATCTAAGTACTTTTAAACATTTCCTAAAAAGGGTTCACAAAATAGCAAAAACCTCAGGTCCTTCTAGACCTAGTTCCAACTCTGCGTGGAATTCAAGGGGAAAATGTATAAAATGTATAAATGATAGGCATTGTCAGAATATAGTTTCACGAATCTTCGTGCACTGAGTTATTGAACTTCAACAACCTAAAGTGTAATCTCTAGGAAATAGAGAAGAAACTGACAAAAACCCCGTGGTGGGAGGAGAGTTCAGCTCTTAGATCAGGACTAATAAAATGCAGGGAAACATAAGTAGGAAAGCTATAGAGGATCTGAATAACATAATTAATAAGGTTGATCTAATAGAAATGTAATTAACCTAATAGAAGCATAATCCCAATAAACACCATAATTGGGAATAGTTCAACCTCTTCTCTTTGACTGCAAGGCAAAAACAACTTGAAATTAGTTTGGAAACAAAAATAATTAAAACTGTTATTTCAAAAAAAATTTTTAAATTCCTTCAAATGATTTTCACTGCAAAGGTAATAAAAGTGGGTATTTTAGGACATGTAACCATAATAATAAAAAATAACAATAGTTGTAATAGTCATGATACTATGCATTAGAAGCCATGTAAAACAGCTAGAAGCTGCCATTAGAAAACAAGAATGAATGAAGACAAGTGTGCAAGCATCTCTACCAAAAAGAAGACCAAATAATTTTGAGAAAAGCACGAGTAAGGGAATAATCAAATTAAAACACAGAAATTGGTTTCTTAAAAAATAGGAAAACAGCAGAATTAGTAAGTAAACCTTAGAGCTTATTTGGAAAACCAAGTGAAACAAAGTAGGTAACCCCAAGCTTACCTAATCAAGTCAATAAAGAGAAAAGTATACATACATAGACTTAGAAGTTACCATCAATACAGAAGAGATTATGAGAATGCCATAGGAATATTTTACAAAACTCTCTTGAAATAAATTTGAATAGCTAGATGAAATGGATAATTTTCTAGGAAAATACAACTTACTAAAATTAAACCTGAAATATGCAGAAGACTCTGTATGGGCCAACATGCAAGATATTGAGAAAGTTTGAAAGACTTCTTTCTCCCTCAAAGCAGTGCCAGGCACAGATGGTTTCCTGGGTGAATTCTTTCAACCTTCAAGGAACAGAAACTTCAATACTGTTTAAATTGTTCTCAAGCAGAGAGGAAAAAGGAAAGTTTCCAAATTATTTTCTAAAGCCAACAAAACATTCATTCCAAGACCTTAGAATGGGAGCAGAAGGAAAAAAACAACTTGAGACAGATTATGAGCAGAAGGATCAAAGTTCCACAGGCATGGAAAGGTCCTGAGTCATTTCGGTTCAGTTTCTTCCAAAGGCGAGGGGAATTGCCCACATGTAATCACCATCAACATGTTCTTAAATCCAAGTATTCTTGCCTGGAGACACCGTGAACAGAGCAGCCTGGAGGGCTGCAGTCCACAGGGTTGCAAAGAGTTGGACACAACTGAACACAGCACTCAGCACAGCACATAGATATTTATTTTAATTATTTGTTTTATTACTAAATAGAATTTAATTTTTAAAGACTTTCCATGATAACAACAGCAACCATAGTAAAATAATAAAGTTCATTTAGTATTCATTTGTTGCTAGACCCGATGCTGAGCTCCTTACCAAGAGTCATTTTATTTGAATAATGGCATTTGCAGCAACATGGATGGGCCTGGGGCTGATCATACTAAGTGACACGTCAGACAGAGAAAGCCAAACACCATACGAGAGCACTCAGGTGAAATAGTAAGAGAAAATACAAATGAACTCATTTACAAAACAGAAGTAGACTCAGACACAGAAAAGAAACTTGTGGGTACCCCAGAGGAAAGGTCTCAAGGGGAGAGAGACAAATTAGAAGGTTGGGATAAACACACACACACTGCTGCTGCTGCTAAGTCACTTCAGTCGTGTCCGACTCTGTGCGACGCCATAGACAGCAGCCCACCAGGCTCTCCTGTCCCTGGGATTCTCCAGGCAAGAACACTGGAGTGGGTTGCCATTTCCTTCTCCAATGCATGAAAGTGAAAAGTGAAAGTGAAGTCGCTCAGTCGTGTCCGACTCTTAGCGANTGTCCGACTCTGTGCAACCCCATAGACAGCAGCCCACCAGGCTCTCCTGTCCCTGGGATTCTCCAGGCAAGAACACTGGAGTGGGTTGCCATTTCCTTCTCCAATGCATGAAAGTAAAAAGTGAAAGTGAAGTCGCTCAGTCGTGTCCGACTCTTAGCGAGCCCATGGACTGCAGCCCACCAGGCTCCTCCGTCCATGGGATTTTCCAGGCAAGAGTACTGGAGTGGGGTGCCATTGCCTTCTCCAACACACACACTAATATATATGAAATAGATGGTCAACGAGAACCCACTGTATCACCCAGAGAACTTGGCTCAATATTCTGTCATAACCTATAAGGAAAAAGAACCTGAGAAAGGATGTATGTATATATGTATAGCTTAATCACTTTGCTATACACCTGAAACATTGTAAATCAACAGTACTTCACTTTTTAACATTACTTTATTTAACCACAAAAACACCAGGTGAGAGCTATGGTTTATATAATATACATTTATATAATATAAATGCTGATATATTATTTATATACATTTATATATACAGTATATGTATATTCCCCCCCCCTTAAATATAGGGAATCTGAGCCATAGCAGGTATATTTCATAGCTAGAGAGGGGTAGTGCAAGATTTTAGACCGAGGCAGTCTGTTTCCAGAGACTCTTCTCATGTTTGAAATGAATTTCAGTTTATAAAATCCGCGTCATTTGGCGCCCTGAAGGGAGTCCTGTGCTGTGCAGATCCCACGTTCTGGAGAAAGCCCTTTTCCATAGGATCTAGGGGTGATGGCTTCCACGGCATTCACTGAATGACGACTGTGTGCTGTTCTTGGGCCAGAAGGTGCTTTCTTGTGCCGTCGGCTCAGGGGACAACTGAAGCAGCAGGCAGACTTCTGGTGGCACGTACCATGTGTCTTCAGATCATGTCCTGACTTTCCAGAGAGTCTCCAAGAGTGTCGCGTGTTCATGACAGGTTGCAGCCCCCGCTGCAGATGGGAGTGAAGTGATGGAAGAGTATGGTGGGTTCAGGAAGTGAAGGAAGTGGCCTGGACAGCTGTCTGCTCCCAGGCCATGCTCACCTGGAGGAAGGCAGCCTCATGCTCCGTGTGCTTCTCTCTCCTCCCAAGCAGGGTCCCTACTTCGGGTCTTTGCCTTCCTGCTCTCTCCCGTCTGTTCTATGGATTTAGCAGAGGGGGTACCCTTCCCTTTGTGTGTTTCAGCCTTCATACCTCTGTGTGCATGCGTGTGTTTGTGATGTTTGCCAAGGACCTGGGTTACAGCAGTATTCTGGTAGCTCTCATTCCGGTCTGGAGTCCCTCTCAGTTACATTAAGAACAAGTTAACAGCAGCAGAAGACAGATGCAGGGAAAGAGGCGGGGCAGAAGATTGGTATGCATTTCTTTTTTCTACAGTTTTAAAAGCACAGAGGTTTTCATAGTGACCTGTGTTTTACCAGGACTAATTATTCACTTAGTGCTTTCACGCTCTGACTCCATGCTTTCACATGGAGGCAGCATCATTTGGGACTAAAAAATATAAATTGGAAAACTCATATTTCCAATTCTAATTTCAGGAAAAAAAAATTATGGCTGGATGCTCACAAGAGTCACCATGTAGGGGGAGTTATAAGGCAGAAAATTATCTCTCACCAAGGAAATTTTCTTTCCAAACCTCCTCAGTATGAACCCTAATAGGCACAGCCAGAAGAGATGGGCCGCATTGCTAATACAGCTTGAATGAACTATTGGAGGTGGTGTGTGTGTTGTCTTTATTTTAACCAAAACCATATTCTACTTGGAAATAATGGAGCTGAGAGTGGGAGAAAAGGTGGTGCCAAAGCGACAGGAGGAAAGAATCCAAGAGAAAAAACTAAACTGTCCTCAGCAAGAGAAGAAATAAAAAATGGCAGGGATTACTTATTGGTGGAATCTCAAAGGCCTCATAAGAAGTAACTCTTTGATTTACCTTCCTTGTTTCCTGTAGTGGCTGCCAGACAAAATTAAAAGTGGGCCCATGAAACTACGGAGATTGAGACAGGTGTAAAGCTTGCTTTAGAGACTCAGCTCTTAAGTGTCTTTCCCCTGAATTGTTGCCAGCTACGGAGGGGAAGAGAAGAGGAAGAGGCAGGGCTGGCTGGAAAAACCTGCAGACGGTCTCAAGCCAGCATCGTGCTCTGTGCGTGCTGGTGGCTGCCCTCCTGCAGCTGAGCTCTGCCCCAGCTCTGCACCCTCCTTCTGGTCGGGCTCAGGCCAATGCTCAGATATCATGGATTGCTAGAACAGGGGACATTTGAGGGAATTCTATCAGTTAACTCTCTCCAGAAGTATCATTCAGTATTTCCCAGCCTTTTTGACGAGGCTTCGGTTGGGCATAGTTTTGGGGGTGGGAAGAGGGAATAAAATCCTCTCCTCTCTGCCTCCGCCCAGCTCTTCCGTGATGGTGTAACATACTGACCCATATGCAATGAGTGGTTATTGCACACCGACTGTAACCGTCAGATCTTAATACGTTGATGTTGAGAAATAAGCGCAAATCACAGTAGTAGAGCAGAGTAAGTGTCTGCTGTGTCTGGAGGACAGTTCAGTGCTGCTGATCTTGGCTGGGCTCGCTCGTGAGTCTTCAGGTTAGCTGGCTGGCTCTTGACTGTTGGCTGACCTAGAATGGCACCAGCTGGGCCAGCTGGGTTGAGTTGACTCTCCTCCATGTGTCTTTCATCCTGCACTGGTCCAGCCTGGCTATGCTTGTTCATCATTATGGTAGAGCTCAAGAGGGCAGGCAGAAACACACAGAGCCTCTTGAGATGTAGGTCTAGAACCAGAACGCTGGGGCTTCTGTCACCTTTTCTGCGGCCAGTGGGAGACACAGACTAGTGCACATTCAAAGGAGAGGAGAGGAAAGTAGACTTTCTCTTTTTAGTGAGAAGAACTGCAGAGTCACACGGAATCTAACAAGGGCACAGGAAAGGAGTAAAAAGTTAGCATCGGCATTGCAATCCACCGCACTTACTCTATGCCGATTCTGCATACATGTTTGTAGAAACCCAAAGTTTCTTTAAGCTTAAGCCTTCTTTTCTACCATGTGATACACATGAATCTCTTCCTTTCACAGTCCTGGACTTGTCACTGTGTGTGCCGTTCTCAAGTGTTTCTTGGCCCCATGGCTCTGTGCAGAAAGAAGCAGTGGTCTCATGTATATAGGAAGTATGTGTTTGTGTGTTAGTTGCTCAGGCATGTCTGACTCTTTGTGACTCCATGGACTGTAGCCCCTCAGGCTCCTTTGTCCATGGAATTCTCCAGGCAAGAATTCGGGACTGGTTTGCCATTTCCTTCTCCTGGGGCTCTTCCTGAACCAGGGATTGAACCCGAGTCTCCTGCATTGCCTTCCTTATACACATTGGAAGTATAAGTTTTTTCATTAAACCTTGTTACCTGACTGCAAGCAGCACGGTGCCAAAGCCCAGAGAGTGATGATACTGTTGGTGCCTCACTCAGACCCCAGTCCCCAGATACAGTGAGCGTGGACTGCTAGTGGCTTGTGGCAGGCCTCTTCTCCAGAAGGTATTAGCCAAGCCAAGGCTGTCTTGCTTCAAGAGTTAGGCACGTACAAGCACCACCCACTTTAGCAGACTTTAGCCAAAGCTGGATGGATGAAGTGAGAATATAAAAGACTGCCCTCTTTCCTGGAGGGGAAGCCAACTCTGTCATGTGAATGGAGATCCAGAACTCCCTATGGGATCAGCCTGAGTTTGTCCTTTGGCTGAAACTACATCCTTGGTCCTCATCTTCTCCTGCTAACCACACCATCAATAAATCATGTGCAACTAAACTGTCGCAGGCTCTGCTGTGGCAGAAACATAGTGAAAGTGGGGAATGCATTCTCTTCTTCATCAAAGACCCTGGCTGGAGTGTGGGTCCAGTGTAATAGATGGATTTCCTAGCTGAGGGGCAGCAGCACCCGCAGGCCATGGAAGGATGGCTGGTTGAGCAGCGGTGAGGCTGGAAATGTTTAGAATCATTATCCTTCCCTGTGAGGGGCACCCCAAAGACTCTCAGACATAACTGGCTGAGACTTGGAGAAAAGACAGGGGGAAGAAGGCTATGTGTAAGTAGGAGAAGAAAGAAACCAGCAACATTGGGATTATTTATTTATTTGGCTGCTCCACGTCTTGCAACATGTGGGATCTAGTTCCCTGACCAGGGATCCAACCCAGGCCTCCTTCACTGGGAGCTCAGAGTCTTAGCTACAGGACCACCAGGGAAGTTCCTACTGGGATTATTAATGTTGATGTGAGCCCATCTGGACCAAAGATCTAATCCAGTGAGACCCCATGAAACTTGGGTGATGTTTGCATCCTAGTAAGTCCAGGAAGTTTGTTTGTTTGTGTGTGTGTACAACTGCTGTACCAAAATATCGTTTCTCTCTGTGGGGTGTAATGATGAAGACATATTGTAGGACCTATTGTTTCAAAAGAGCTACTGCCTACCTCTGTGTCTCCACGGGAGCCTCAGTAACCTTGGTGAAACAGAGGTCTACTGTTAATGAGCATATAAACGTTCACATTCCCCATCAAGCTCCTCACCAGCATCCTGCTTCAGTCTTTGCCCTCTAATCCAGGGGTGTCCAACCTCCAGGTCACAGATCCAACCTTCTGTCGGATCAGTGGCAGCATTAGGTTAGAATTAAGGGGCACAAGAAGTGTAATGAGCTTGAATCATCCCGGAATCACCCCTCCACCCCTGTTCTTGGAAAAATTGTCTTCCACAAAGCCAGTCCCTGATGCCAAAATGTTTGGGGACCACTGTTCCAACCCATTCTCCACATGATGGTCAGATTAACTCTGTGAAAGTTAATTATCTTGCTACTGCTCTGATTAAATTCTTCCCTCCCCTATGATGACAAGTTAAAACTCAGACTACCTAGCATGCCATGTTCTGTGCTTAGTCACTCAGTCATATCGACTCTTTGCGACCCCATGGACAGTAGCCCACCAGGCTCCTCTGTCCATGGGGATTCTCCAGGCAAGAATATTGGAGTGGGTTGCCATGCCCTGCTACAGGGGATCTTCCTAACCCAGGGATTGAATCCAGGTCTCCCCACATTGCAGGCAGATTCTTTACCATCTGAGCTACCAGGGAAGCCCAAGAATATTGGAGGAGGTAGCCTATCCCTTCTCCAGGGAATCTTCCAGACCCAGGAATTGAACCAGGGTCGATTCTTTGCAGGCGGATTCTTTACCAGCTGAACTGCCAGGGAAGCACTTGCATGACATAAAAGGCATCTTTGGCGTGATCTCCAATGCCTTTCCAGCATGGCTCTTTCCCTGCTTTCTGCTGCGTCTGCCTGAGCTACAGGCTGTTTGCTGAGCAAGCCAGGAGTCTTGCCCCGATGGTCCTGAATGCATGATTTTTCACCACTTGGTGTGTCCTATTTTATATTCTGTCACTGGTAAACTTCTAATCATCTTTCATGATTCACCTTCATCCTCACCTCTTTGTGGAGTGAATCTTGACCATATTAATATCATTTCTACCTCAGGGTATATTACATACTGATTGTATTCCTTCTGAGCAACCAGAACACTTTGAACTTACATCTATCATAGAAATTGTTTGATGGATGAATGAATTAGAATGCATAACTTTTCTAGAAAACCTGCCTAAACTCTGAAAGTACAGCAAACAAACAAACAAAAAATATACAAAACGGTTCAAAGGTACTGAGCAAAACAGAATTTCTATGAACTTGAGGTCATATTCACTTTTTTATTCAAGTCCACTTAGTATAACTCCTTGATGTTACTTATAAAGTCTGAATTGCAGAATTTGGGAACGTTTTCTTGCATTTTGATAATAACACCATAAGGATAGACAAGGTGTCATATCAAATCCAGCTCAAAGGAATAAGCCAGGCCCCTTTTCTTTGTTAATGTATATATTTTGTTCCGTTCTCTTTCCAATTTAGGTCAAATGTCTTTAGAACAACTCATATGTATTACAAAGAAAAGTTAAAGACATTTTCATAGGAGATAAGATGTGGGATGCTTTAGTGGGGTTTTTTTTTTAGGTTCTAGAATGGTTTGTGGTGGAGGAGTAGGGGAGGGGAAGGGGGAAGCTCTTGTGAGATGCAGCCTATTTCCATCAAAGCTGTATTATAATCCTCAAGTGGATCCGAAGCTTGGGTGTCTTAAAGCAAAGGATACTGCCCATGTGTGTCCTCCTTGATACCAAGTATCTAATCACCAAGTTGGATCATTACCAAAGAAACAGAAAACCTTACTAATAAGTAGAGAAAGGAGAAGGACCACAAATGAATCACATGGGGAACTTGATACAAATTCCTAAGCTTCACCCCTCAGAAAATTCTGATTGAGATTGTTGTTGTTCATTCATCATGTCCGACTCTTTGTGAACCCATGGACTGCAGCATACCAGGCTTCCCTGTCCTCCACTATCTCCTGGGGAAACCCATGTCCATTGAGTCAGTGATGTCATTCAACCATCTCATCCTCTGTCACCCCCTTCTTCTCTTGGCCTCAGTCTTTCCCAGCAGCAGGGTCTTTTCCAATGAGTCAGGTCTTTGCATCAGGTGGCCAGAGTATTGGAGCTTCAGCTTCAGCATCAGTCCTTCCACTGAATATTCAGGGTTTATTTCCTTTAGGATGGACTGGTTGGATCTCCTTGCTGTCCAAGAGACTCTCAAGAGTCTTCTCCAACACCACAGTTCGAAAGCATCAATTCTTTGGCACTCAGCCGTCTTTATGGTCCAACTCTCACATCTGTTCATGACTGCCAGAAAAACCATAGTGTGGTCAAAAAATCTGCTTTTCACATACATGCTGCAGATGATTCTCTTACAGGAGGAGTGTTTACTACACTTTGAGCACTCATGACTCTATCCCCTGATCACAAAAGCTATTTTCGTCCCGGGGACAAAAATAATATAAAATATCTTTGTTACATAAGAGCTGGTCAATTGCATGGTCTATAATTTTAGTCTCTCTCTTTAGATCTCCTCACTTGTCCTTCTCTGACTTGGTTATATTCAACTCACTTGGAAAAACCAGCCTTGGTCAAACTCAATTCTGTGGTCACTTCACAACTGAATTCATTCAACAGAATGTGGCAGAGAAAGACAGCCTGACAACCATGCTGACTGATCTCCCTTCTGGCTCTGATGAGGACCGTGGCTGTCACCGAACTAAGACTCCCCCTGAGAACAGTTCAGAAAGATGGATAGCGTAAATGAAAGGGACTGATACCTAGTATGGTTTGAAAGCATTTGACTGCAACCAACCCAGGCAGGACTTAAGGGACTACACTCACTGAGAGAGAGGGAGCAGATGAGATGAGGTTCTCACTCACTGCAGGTTTTTTTTTTTTTTTTTTTTAACTAAACATTTTCCAATTTGCTCTGGGGAAAAAAGAGCCCAGGAAAAAAAGAGGCAGCCGTGTTGGGCTGACGAAGCATATGTTGGCGCTCAGCGCTTTCGACATGGTGGGAACTTGAACAGCAAAATCCCAGGGAGAAGTTTGTTGTTTTTCTCCTCAAAAAATCCCCTTGACTTGGAGGTGTGCTTCTTGGAACTTCCTTCAAGAGAGAACTTGTTGAGGAGTTCGTTTGGTTTACAAATTTCAGGGGCAGCACAGTCGGGACCTTCCTTAGCTTTCAAGCCAGTTTTGTTCCTCCTATGCACAGCCCAGGCAGTGACTCAGCACGCTGGGCTCCTAAGGCTTCACACCACAGGCTTCCTGGATGGCAGTCATTTTACCACATCCCTAGGGTGGGCTCGCTGTAAATTTCTAAGAGCTGCGCTGTAGTCCAAGGCTCTTACTACCCAATCCTCTTTTCTTCCCCAATCTTTCATAGATCTCANCTCCAAAATTGGGATCATGGCTTTCTGAAATGAGATTATGTGTGGGCCAGAAGCCAGACTCTGTTATTTCTTACTGTGTTTTTCTTCCCTGAAGTCACTTGGCTCTTCAGTACGACATGGGAGGCACTGGGTTAACTTTGGCAGGTTAGGAGACGGTGGATGGGTGGGAGGTGTGTGCAGCTTTGCTGCATATGGTAGCTATCTCCAGCAGCTGCCTGGCTGCCTACCTTTTTCTTGTGTTTCCCAGGAGGATGTGAACATTTCATTTTCAAGGAACTGGACTCTCACCCAAAGTGACCCTGAAGTCTGAGCTGCATATTAATTTCTATCAATGAGAGAAAAGCACTTTGTTCTTAAAAATTCACTTGCTCCTTCTTGTCCTTGAAGACTTCATATTTGAAGCAGCAGGGAACAGAGGAAAGCTAACAGTTTGTTCTTTGGATTTCTACCAGTCCAATTTTCTAACTGTTACTTGCCTAGAATAAGTGTTACCACAAAGGACCACAAAAGACCTTTGATTTTGTCATTCCATCAAAAAATGCAGGAGGGGGACACGTCTGTAGCGGCTGAGCCACTTAAGGTGTGCTGACCACGAGTCTCTTGCTGTCATTTGAATGTCACTACAATCAGCAGCCACAAAGCTTTTGTAAACTACACTCTGATTAGGAATTTTTTCTTAAGAGTTCGGGGCTGTGAATCCTCTTCTTTTCCTTTCTGATTTCTCTCTCAGGCCTGTCTCTTTCTTTGTGTTTCATCTCTCTTTTTTCTGACACATATCTTTTTTCCATCTCTGTATCTTCATCTTCTGTTAGTCTTCCACGAGTGTATTTGCTTGACTGAAAGGACAAACAGATGTTGGCTTCTTTATTGTGAAACACACACACAAAAGGAACAATTAATTTATATCTATGAGAAGTCTGCTCTAACAATGGGAGCCCTTGAAAATATATATTCCACTTGAGACCTGAGCCATATTTTGTTTTCATGTAGCTGCTCAACAGAATTTAACTTCAAGTTAGGTTCACATTCCCCCAAGTGAGAGTCTTTAATTATTCTCAGGAATAAAACCAATGAATATTTCCATTTAAAATATTTGAAAGGCCTTTTTTTCCCCCCTAATGTGCTCATAGTTTTTGCTTGCATTTAAAAAATTGACTTAACCCTTGTCTATCATCATTTTGCTTCATCAGAAAATACAATAGTTTCTGGTTACAGTTACTGAGAATGATTCCTAATCTAGGAATTAGACAGGTATATACAAGAGATAAGATCCCCATGAGGAGGGCATGGCAACCTACTCTAGTATTCTTGCCTGGAGAATTCCCACGGACAGAGGAGCCTAGGGGGCTACAGTCCATGAAGTTGCAAAGGGCTGGACACGACTGAGTCACTAAGCACAGCACAGCACATATAGGAGCAAATGTGTTTTAGGGTGTTCCTGTTGGATAAAGTTGCCTTTAATGAGAAACAGATTTCATGACTTATTTGCCCTTGGAACTGTCTGAGAATGGACATATAAATACACCACAAACATACACACTTTTCACACATCTGCTTCTCCTTTACAAATTCTAGCTCATCCTGTCCCATGTCTTGAGCTTATCCAGACCTAGCAGAAGGGCTTAGGAGTCTTCTAGTCATCAGACTTGAATTCCTTGTGCAGCTATAGGTCTGCTGCCTAGTGGGTTTAAAGTTAGCATCTGGTATCCAGCCAGCAGCAATGTGATTCATCCTTTTTGGTCCATACAAAGGCTTAGTTTTAGCCTCATCTTACTCTAGGCACTCCAATTTCCTCACTAGGTCTAGAGCCCTTCCCTGAGCAATAAGTCACTTGTTTTCTGCTGATATTCTGACTAGCTCATTCTAGAAGCTTCTATCTTGGAACCAGAATCTGTCCTATGCTCTTCACTGTGGTTTTCTCCATGATTTAGACCTTTTGGTTAAAGATTTGCCTAGTCTTCCCTTCCCATAGCCAGTGTTGGTCAGCTCCATCATTCCATCCTTACCTATATCATGTTTCTTATCTTCAACGCACACCCATCTTCATCTTTGCCTTCTTTGCCTTCATCTTTGCCTTTATCATCTTCTCCATCTTTGCCTCCATCCATACTACCATCCTCAGCTCCATCTGCTAATACTGGTTGTGGGTTCCTCTACCCCCCCACCCCCCTACCCCCATTCATAGGACTGCTCCAGGTGCTAACCTGCCCTGAAATTCCCAACCAAGCTCCTTGGCATTCAGTATTGTGTATGCTGTGGAATCAGTCACCTGATAGGTCCAAGGTTAAGCGGCAGATAATCAGAAAGCTGCCTGGGTGCTGCTCTGGCTTCCTCATATCCCTTCCCTGCTTACCACCCTGCCCCCATCCCTTTCTATTTCTTCTGTTTCCTGCCACTTGTGACTCTCAGCTCTGTCTCTGTTCACACATTTTTTAAACATAGCTTTTCCATGCTTTTCCTTCACCTAAGACCTAAGCCACTTTCCCTGGCTTGTGTTTCCATTATTCATTGCCCAGGCATGAGGTTTCCCAAGAAACACAACTTTTATCAATGGCCCCTGTTCCAGGAACTTGACTCATTGAGCCTGAAAAAAAATTTAGAGATGATACTGAGAGCTCTTTCTGAAACCATGGACCTAGGGACATGTGAAGATTCAAAAAGTTCTTACATATATTCATTCCCAAATGAGTACTTTATATATCTCTCCTTACCGTGTTGCAATGTGCTAGTTAGGGTTTACTATTAATAATAAAGCATCTGAGAGCAACATAGAAGATAGAAAAAAGAGTAATAAATTTTCACATAATAGAATTTGCTCATGATAGAACATTGAGATTAGCTGCCAGACATGGAGACAAAGAGATCCACCAAGAAAGTCGTTTAGTAGATAATAAATCTAACCCAAACAAGGCCTCTGGGTCCCATGTCAATGCATCAGATACCCTAATTTCAAAAATGCAAATGTTACAGGATTAAAGCAAAATGAAATATTGAGAGAAGAGTAAGCATAACCTGATGCACCATTAATCTCAGCCCTTCTCTGAGAGTCATGTTTCAGGAAGAAGTGGGGAAGAACTCTCCAAAGGAAGTATTTTTATCTGGGAGCCTATTCAGCAGGAGCAAACAAGCCTTGCTTAATGTGTAGACATTGCAGAAAGGAGACTTCGTCTTCCTTCTCTCTGGCTTTCTAGAAGAAACACTGACCTGTGCTGTGGTCAGAATATTCGTAATCACACATTTGTGTTCGTAATCACAGCACTTATCACACTACTGATACTGCAGCACCAGTAAATTCAGCTTAGAAACACAAGACAAAGTATATAGTTTGTGAGTGCACAGAGAACAGCTACCATGGAAATTTCCACTAATAACAGCTTCATTATAAGTTCAGCTCCTTCTAAGCTACACTGGATCTTGGCTTCCTTACCAATGTACTCTATCTTCTACTCTGAAGGTTATTTTGAGTTAGGAGAAAAATGGGCTTTTTTCAGTAGCAGANGTATATAGTTTGTGAGTGCACAGAGAACAGCTACCATGGAAATTTCCACTAATAACAGCTTCATTATAAGTTCAGCTCCTTCTAAGCTACACTGGATCTTGGCTTCCTTACCAATGTACTCTATCTTCTACTCTGAAGGTTATTTTGAGTTAGGAGAAAAATGGGCTTTTTTCAGTAGCAGAAACATCAAAGCAAAAAGAATGGTACTTTATAGTATCCCATGATTTGTCCAAATGCTTTATGTCAACAAAGAATCATCAATACTTGTCAAATCGACACTGAAATTTCCAACGACTGAAAATACAAATTCCAGCTGTCCAATTTCAAGTCAACACAAGCTTGTCTAAATTAAACCCTTTGACACAAAAACAACTTGAAATTTATTAAATGCCTTTAAGCAGGCAGTTTAGACTTGTCAGATACCCAGAGAGCACAACTGGACTGAGAAAATCCAACTTCCATCATATACAAGGATTACAATCAAGCAAATTTTCATTTTTAGCCTTTCCAATCAGGCTCCTATTCAATGCACTGTTTGATTTCTGACATTACTAAGATCCATAAGGCTCCATTTTCTTGCCACAGTGGGGTCTTTCTTTTCTTTTCTAGCACAATCTAGAATGGACTTTCTTTGTAGACTTAATAAGCCTCCCTCAGAGTCAGAAAATAAGATTGTTTCAATCATTATTTGCGTCTTTGAGTATGAAAATATTCTATGTAGGTTAAAACACTTCTGGCAATGAGTTATTAAAAGAAGTCTGAATTTTCCTTTGTTTACCTGAAGTTCAAGACTTGCTATGTGTCCTTACTCTCTAATTGTTTTGACTTTATTGATTCCTGCGTTCCTCCTGACTTCTGTCTCATTATCCACTGGAATAGGAATCTTTAGAAACAGCGACTTTATATTGTGATCATTTCCACAAACATATCTAAGCACCTCCTCCAGATCAGACCTTGAATTAGGTCTCTTGACATTATGGAAATGGAGCAATCCCTGCTATCACAGACCTCAAAGTCTGGCAAAAGAGCTGGAATAACAGCATCTAGGAACACAGAGTTCCTGGGAGAGAGAAGACAAGCTGCTAGAGAGGGGATCTGCTGCCTCCTGGCATAAGATTGCCTTAACCTCTCTATTTATTTGGGACATGAAAACACCAGTCTTCCCTGAGGGATTTGAGGTGGGGTGGGAGGGAGAATGGCTCCATGGTCCCCTGATGAGTAAGTGTTCCCAGGTCTCATCCTGCCTGGTAAAGGCCTCCTTTCTTTCCATCTGCTTTGGTCAAGCCCCTGACATATATACACACATGACATGTCTTGCCTGTTAGCACGTCAGTGACGTTCAGTGGCCATAATTATTCCCTGAATATGAACCATGAGCTGTACTCTGCGTATCATGGGCTGAGCACAGGCATGGTGTTTGCTCCCATAAAGCCAAACCTGTGGTAACAAAGACAGAAAATGAGCAAATATCAGAAGGACAAAGTAAATAGTCCCATGAAGAAAAGGGTCAAGGCACGGCAATGGAGAAAAAATGTATGAGTCCTGTTCCTTTGGGTAGTAACGTACGGTCACTCTGAGATGGTGACATTTAATGTGAGACTTGACAGATGAGGAACAAGCCACATGAAGCTGTGCAAGGGAGAGAGTTTCTGATGATGGAGAGGAAGGCAGAGTGGGTGGAGGGGCAAATGTAGCAGAGAAGGGTAAGAAACGAGGTTTGGTGTTTACTTGGTATAAGGACAGGTTTCAGATGAAATCATCACAAGGAGTTAGCATCTTATTCAAGTCCAGTGTGAAAGCATCAAAGTTTTAAATGTTTTTAGACTTATCACGTGTTCAAGTTTATGATTTGCATTTTTTTTTTTTAAATTAGGGTGTGCCAGGTCTTAGTTGCAGCATGTAGTATCTAGTTCCCTAACCAGGGATCAGCCTGGCTCCTTGCATTAAGAGTGCATAGTCTTAATNGCAGGTCAGGTGGTCTGGTATTCCCATCTCTTTCAGAATTCTTTATTACCAAGCCTTCATATTAAAAAAAAAAATGGAAAGAGCAGCATTCAGTGATAAGATGTATCTCAAGAAATTGCTAGTTTTACAGAGAAAGAGAGAAAGTTCTCAAGAGAATGTATAGCTGTTAGTAAATTGGAGCTGTGCCGGGCATAGAGGCAATAACCTGACTCATTTCTAGAGAAGTAAGGGAGAGAGGTGATTTTGGCAACCTCCACTTTAGACTTCCAAAATACCGTGGGTAGTCTCAATCCATGAGGCACCCAGGTGCTTGATAAAGGGTACTAGAGCTTCAATATGCTTTGAGAACCTATCAATTTCCCCATAAAATGCCAAGGACCAGAATCTGGAATATTTACTGAAGCCCTGGTAGCCAGAATCAATTATCTCTCCCACTCTCTCCATCTGTCTCTATCTCTTATATAATTAAGACTTAATTCATTCTCTTTCACTACTGAATCTAATGGAGAAGAGTTACTATTGATGTTAAATTAACAAGAAGCAATTAGCATGGGATTGAGAACTGGACAGATTTTAATTTGCATCCTACCTTAGCCTCTTCATGGTTGTGTAAGTTTGGTCGAGGTATTAAAATTTTACCAGCCTCAATTTTTTTGTCTATCAGCAAAATATGGATAGTGATTCTTTTGGGAAGAATCATGAAGATTGAATTAAATAGTGTACATGGAGTGCCTAGTTCGGCACATGGTAATACCCAACAAATACTCAATAGAATAATGCAATTGGATTTGGCTTATTTCTGGATCAGGTTATGGCATCTGTTACTCTATATACTCCATCTTTTGAGATTTGTGATCCTGTTTGTACATTTTCTTGCTGAGACATTGACTCCTATGAAAGTCATTCTTATTCTTCCACAACTCAGACTTTTATGCTGAATATTTTCTGACTTTGAGAAAGCTGCAAAATAAAACAATGACCATTTTTATACCATCTAGGGTCAACAATTGATATTTTTCCATATTTGCTCTAATTCTCCATATTTATACTTTTTAAAAATATAAGCATCTAAACATTTAAGAGTTGCAGAAACATGAGACCTCTGCATAAATATTTTATTTGGCAAGCATTTTCTAAAAATAAAGACACTTTCCTTTATCAGCCTAAGGACATTATCACTTCTGAGAATATTAACATTAATGCCACATCCTTATTTAAAATCCAATCCATAATCAACATTTCTCAACTGGCCTTTTGTAGCTATGTTTCTTTAGTCTTTGAATCAGTCTTCCAATCAAGGTATAAATGTTACATTCAGTTATGTCTTTTTAAAAAAATGTCTTTAACCTAAAACAATTGTCCCAATTTTCCCACGACACTGACTTTTTTAAAGAGCACAAACCACTTTTCTTGTAGAATGATTTGACTCCTGAATCCACATCTTTTACTCACTGGCCCAGTGGTCTTTGAAGTGGCCACCTTGCTGATGAATTGCCTAAGATCCTGAATCCTTCTTCCAGCCTGCAGGAAAATTATGAGTGAGTCTTTAATGCTGGCATTTTGATATCACACTGGAATAATATCCAGAGGAAAGTTAGCATTGGAAGTGATACCAAGGAGCTCTGTCCTCCTTCCACCAAGAGTACTGAAACCCAGGAGGGAGTCCCACCTGCCAAGCATAATGGAAATGTCATCCAGGAAAGGAAAGGTGGTCAAAGTGTTCCCTGCAGATTCCCTTGCAAATTAAAGAATTCATTGAAAAATAGCTCCTTTGCCAATGGCTCCCCATCTGGCAGCCCAGAGTCCGCCTTTGTGTTGTCTTGACTAAGGGCTGCAGAGTTTGTCATGAGTCAAGAGGATTTTACTTGCCAAGAATTCTGGTTGAATCCTTTGTAGGCTTCTCATAGTTCCCAGACCNTCAAAGTGTTCCCTGCAGATTCCCTTGCAAATTAAAGAATTCATTGAAAAATAGCTCCTTTGCCAATGGCTCCCCATCTGGCAGCCCAGAGTCCGCCTTTGTGTTGTCTTGACTAAGGGCTGCAGAGTTTGTCATGAGTCAAGAGGATTTTACTTGCCAAGAATTCTGGTTGAATCCTTTGTAGGCTTCTCATAGTTCCCAGACCACATGAGAACCAAGATTCTTGCAGAAGAAGTCAAGAAAATTTGCTTGGCTAGATATATTTAATAGAATTTCTTTTGGTCTCTTCCCTATAGGTCAGCAAAGACCAATAACATTTTATGCAATGATGAAAATGTTACTTTTCTTTTGCTGTGCTATCCAGCATGGTAGCCAGTAGCTACATGTAGCCATTGAACATTTGAAATCGGCTAGTATAATTGAGGAATGGATTTTTAAATTTAACTTAATATTAAGAAATTTAAATGCAGACATAAGTAGCCACATTGTCTAGTGTTAAACAGTACAGATACAGACTATGTTGTCACTTGAACCTAATTTCCAGATTTGGAGACCAGGGTCTATTCTCATGAATTCCATTCTCCCCTCCTCCTCTTCCCTTCAGTACAGTGGAGGAACATACACCATTTTCAGCTCTTCAGATTTTCAGTTCCCCTTTTTTAGACCAGCCACAGAATGTCTAGGAGCCAGCAAAGGGATCAGCCACACTACAGCTGATCTGCTAAGAAAGGAAGCCTGCTATCCTGAGTGGTACCCACCCGTGCTTTTCCATCTGAGCCTTTCATCTTCCCATATGACAACTTGCTCTGAATCTTCACCCCCTAGGTAGGTGAGCTGACTCCTGGGAAGTCAGGTTATAGGAACTCTGCCCTAGAGCTGACAGAGACTTGATTTTCAGGATCAAAGGTCTTTCAGAGGAGTTTATCAACACTTTGGCTTTGTCCAAGAGGCTGTGCTTTGTGAGTCAGTTGGTGGATAGACACGAAGAATGTGGCAGTGACATGGTGATTACATTTCATTGTATATGAAGAGCTTGGCACTTGTATTAAGTACTATACATGTATTTAATCTTTATAATAACGCATATAATATATATTATGAGTTTTTATTTTGCAGTTGAGGAAATGATTGGAGAAGGAAATGGCAATCCACCCCAGCACTCTTGCCTGGAAAATCCCACGGGCGGAGGAGCCTGATAGGCTGCAGTCCATGGGGTCGCAAAGAGTCGGACATGACTGAGCGACTTCACTTCACTTCACTTGAGGAAATGATTCAGAAAAGAATAAGTTATGCCCAAGTGCATATAACTAGGTAGGGAGGGGCTAGGAATGAAAATATATTCTGCCTATTTCTAGAGCTTCTGAGTATGACAGTAATTTTCTGCCTCGAATCTCTCGTCTCTGTGTCTTTCTGTCTTTTTCTCTGTACACACACACACACACATTTGTGAATTTTCCAGGCATCTGAATTATACACTTTCAATTTCCAGACTCTTAAATGAAAAATAATTTGACTTGATCAAATTACTGGTATATTATACTTGTGCTGCCCTACTAAACTGTTAACCCTTTCTGAATACCCATGCATTATAGAAACTGCACTGTGATATATCTAAGTTCTAGTGAGGCAAGTAGAATGATTTGCCTACATGAACCAGCTTCCAGTCACCAAGCTTTATTGTTGTTCTTGTTATAATCGACACAAAACACAAGATTCGCCATTTTAACCATTTTTAAGTTTACAGTTTTATGGCATTAAGTGTATTCACATTGTTTTGTGTGGTTTGCTTTTTCAATTAGGATGGATAAATCTCTTTTTTTTCAGTTTTATTGAGTTATAATTGACAAAATTTTAAGATATTTAAAGTACATTCACGTTGTTGCACAACCATTCCCACTATGTGTCTCCAGAACATTTTCATCAACCCAAGCTGAAATTCTGTGCTCAGTAAATGACTCCCAATCCCCATGTATCCCCAGCACCTGGTAAATACTGGTCTACTTTCAGTCTCTATTCTTGTTCAGTTGCTCATTCTTGTCTGACTCTTTGTGACCCCATGGACAGCAGCATGCCAGGCTTCCCTGTCCTTCACCGTCTCCTGGAGCTTGCTCAGACTCATGTTCATTGAGTCAGAGAGGCCAGCCAACCATCGCATTCCATTCTCCTGCCTTCAGTCTTTCCCCTCTGGATGCGACTCTTCCAGACACTAGAACTTGGAGCTTCTCATAGTCACTATTTTGCTGATATCACTCTTCAAGTCACTTACCTTTTCAGGCCAACACACTTCTTGTCCACAAGCAGTGGAGGTGAGAGATTAGTGGGGGGTGTATGCGAGCAAACAAGCATGTGAGATATAAGGTTGGGGCAGAGTGACATTCAAGAGCCTTCATGCATTTAGTTCCCATTTTCCCAAGAAGCAAGTAAGGAACAGTTGGCAGCGACATATTCGTCACCTCTCCTTCTCTCCCTCCCTCAAAGAAAGACACATTTATTCCTAAATCTGGTAGCCTCAGAGAAAAAATACACTTATTTCTAAATTCTGGTAGCCCCAAGGAGTAGAAGTCCAGATAATTCAGGAGCCAGATGATTTCTATTAATGGTGGAAATCAATATTTGATCATCAGATTCATGAAATTTATTTCTACTTTAATGCCAGTGGGGAACTAGATTTTGGAGACATCTGAGCACACTCAAAACCAACTAGGAGAACCAGTTGAGTCCTGTTTCAACCAGAGACTCAACATCCACTTCACATTGTCCGAATTCTGTTTCTTCCCTCTTCTCCTAAAAGATATAGAAGGTGAAGAACAGGGTCTCCCTTCTGAAGTAAGAAGTCAAATTTATATATTTTTGACTTGGTATATTGTTGAATATTTTAAGATTTGATGTACTTTTAGGGAAAACAAGTCTTTTTTAGAGTAATTGAGAGATATATGAAATTCTCATTATCACAAGAGAAATGCTGATCCCTTTGAATTATGCAGGGAAGAATAAATATCTAATTATTTTCACCTAATCATCATTATTCCTTTTCATCTCCCAATACTGTGGTAATTTCTTATTGTTTTTATTCTCTCTACCCCATCAGCTCTTTTAAAAAGAGATCCTTTTGAGTTCAGCTGAGATAAAAGAGGCTTAAAGATAAGAAATAACAGAAGTCCCTGCACTTCATGGGGATTACAAGTGGAATTAACGTGGCTGTATAAAATGATGCCACAGCTTGGGGCTTGGAAATGACAAGGTTATTTATTCTCCAAAATCCTAGACACTGGTTAGATTGTTATTAATCACAGGGACTCCAAGGGTAGGGTGGGGAACTCCATTTGCAGATGGAGCACTATTGGGTTGTGAGCCTATTACAGTCCTCTTTTTAAAAACAATGTCTGAATTTGGGAAAAAAAGGTCTAATTTTTGAAAACTGTCTAAAGTCAAGAATCAAAGAATTAATCTCTACTTGCTCCTTTCCCACTCCCACACTCTAATGGCAAATATCTCTTAACCATTATCCTTTTTAGTACATTTGGAGGTTCCCACTAGAATTTTGGGTCTTCCCTTGTGGCTCAGCTGATAAATAATCCACCTGCAATGCAGGAGACCCCAGTTCAATTCCTGGGTGTGGATGATCCCCTGGAGAAGGGGTAAGCTACCCACTCCAGTATTCTTGGGCTTCCCTGGTAACTCAGCTGGTAAAGAATTTGCCTGCGATGTGGAAAACCTGGGTTTGATCCCTGGGTTGGGAAAATCCCCTGGAGGAAGGCATGACAACCCACTCCAGTATTCATGCCTGGAAAATCCCTGTGGACAGAGGAGCCTGGCGGGCTACAGTCTGTGGGATCACAAAGAGTGGAACACAACTAAGTGACTAAGCACATTAGAAATTTAAATGTTTTTTCTGCTTTTATTGCTTGAGATACCGTCTTTAGATAGCACCCACCTACTGTGTACAATGAATCAAGAGTTGGGCAACATTTTTACTATTCTGTACCTCCTCTTCTTGATCCATACCTAAATTTTGTCATTTTATAATTATTTGAGTTCTTCTAATAATTATCTCTGTAACTGAAAGGATAAATATTCACCTTTGCATTTGTTGATTTATCATCTTTAGATAATACTTTTTGGGGTGTGTATATTTTGGTGTTCTATATTGTGGCTGTGCTGGGTCCTAGCTATGGGACACAGGATCTTCATTGTTGCATGTGGGATCTTTGTTGCAGAATGTAGGATCCTCTTTTTTTTTTTTTAGCTTCATCATGTGGGATCTAGTTCCCTGACCAGGGGTCAAGCCTGAGCTCCCTGCATTGGGAGAGCAGAGTCTTTTTTTTTTTTTTTTTTTTTAGTTTGNGGATTAGATCTGATAGAGTTCCCGAAGAACTATGAATGGAGGTTCATGACATTGTACAGGAGGCAGTGATGAAAACCATCCCCAAGAAATGCAAAAAGGCAAAATGGTTGTTGAGGAGGCCTTACAAATAGCTGAGAAAAGAAGAAAAGCAAAAGACAAAGGAAAAAAGGAAAGATATACCCATTTGAAGGCAGAGTTCCAAAGAATAGCAAGAAGAGGTTTAAAATAAAGCCTTCCTCAGTGATCAATGCAAAGAAATAGAGGAAAGCAATAGAATGGGAAGGACTAGAGATCTCATCAAGAAAAAAAGAGATACCAAGGGAACATTTCATGCTTGCTCCTTGGAAGAAAAACTATGACCAACCTAGACAGGATATTAAAAAGCAGATACATTACCAACAAAGGTCCATCTAGTCAAAAGTATGGTTTTTCCTGTAGTTGTGTATGGATGTGAGAGTTGGACTATAAAGAAAGCTGAGTGCCAAAGAACTAATGCTTTTGAACTGTGGTGTTGGAGAAGACTCTTGAAAGGCCCTTGAACTGCAAGGAGATCAAACCAGTCCATTCTAAAGGAAATCAGTCCTGAATATTCATTGGAATGACTGATGCTGAAGCTAAAACTCCAGTACTTCAGCTGCCTGATGTGAAGAACTGACTCATTTGAAAAGACCCTGATGCTGGGAAATATTAAAGGCAGGAGGAGAAGAGGATGACAGAGCATGAGATGGTTGGATGGCATCACCAACTTGATGGATGTGAGCTTGATCAAGCTGTGGGTGTTGGTGATGGACAGAGAAGCCTAGCATGCTGCAGTCATAGGGCCACAAAGAGTCTGACAACTGACTGACTAAACTGAACTGAACTAGTGGGCATGTCAGTGCTTTTGTCTTTAGGAGGAGTTATTTATTTATTCATTTATTTAGTTTTATCTTCGTTGTTTGAAGTGTAAGTCCAGAGTTATCTCTGCTTCACCTTGCTTCTTTCAGGCTCCAGGATCCATGCACATTGCCTTCTTTTTTAGAGAGAAATCCACCCTGACATTCTAAACTACTGTTTGCTATACGTGCTCTTTAAACATGGGAAGGAGGTGGGACAGGAAGACAATTGTTTTTCTGACCAAGCACCTAGTTAATTCCCGTGCTGAGTAGCCTAGGGCATAAGCCCTCCTCAGCATAAGTTGATAATGTTTGAAGCTTCTCTGAGACTCCATTTTGAAATAGATCTCTTTACTCCCAATGCTGTGATGATACTTTAAGTGGTGATTTTCTGTTTCATTTGTCCTGTCAATATCTTGTATTTGTTTTCCCTATTCTAGACCTTTCTCCAATTTTCTGGTCCACTGATGGCTCCCCTTCTTGTTTCCAGCATGAGCGTATGCGCATGCTATTTAAATAGATCAGGTAGTGGGTGTATTTATGTACACCCACTATGTATTTATAAGTTAGATCCATCATTTGAAATGATTTCTGTCATTCAGATGATGCCACAGACATGGAGCCTCAGAATCTAGACTTGAGATCACTTCTTATTCTTACCTTGTACCCTTCTGTTTCATCATTTCACTCAGCTCTGAGTGCAGTTAAGGCAAACTTCATATGGAATGGGGGGGTCACATGTGGGAAGAAACCACAGGGAATCAAAGGGAACTCAAAGAGGGGAAATTACAGGAAAAACAAAACAAGATCTCTAGTATCAGGGGTCTGATAGTAGTGGATAGCTTCTTCCTATCTTTGCTAATTCTTTAAAATGAAATCTCTGAGATGACCCAGAGGGATGGTATGGGGAGGGAGGAGGGAGGGGGGTTCAGGATGGGGAACACATGTATACCTGTGGCGGATTTATGTTGAAGTATGGCAAAACCAATACAATATTGTAAAGTAATTAACCTCCAATTAAAATAAATAAATTTCTATTAAAAAAAAAATAAAATGAAATCTCTATTTAAAGGAAACACACTTAATATGTCTGGACTGGTAGTTGAAATTCAAGAACCTTGAGTTGTGGCAATTGACTGAGATAACATTGTGGTCCTGGAAGGGAATTATGAAATCAAAAATACTTCACCTTCTCCTAGTCAAATTGGCTCTGGAGATTTAGGCAAATCATTCTGTCCTTGAACTGGCTTGAATTTCCTTCTATATAAAATGAGGATAGAACCAATGATTTTTAAAATTCTCTGGTTCGAAATTAAGCAAGCAGAGGGAGACAAGTGCAACTTAATTAACTGACAAGGTTACTGATAAATACGAGCATGACTGTTATAAACAACAACGATGAGAGTGTATCTTGGTCCGGCAATCGTTACGAGTTATCCTGAGTGCCAGACTGGATTCCAACTAAGGCTTGGTCTTCAATAGTGTTAACCTGCGAAGGGCACACGCACATACAAACAGTTAATCCAAGACAGACTCTCCCACTTGAAGGTCACCAGACATTATCTCTGAGTATAGATCTGTCTATTGTAGCAATAGCTATTTGTCGCTCGTATGCTCATACGTCTACAGGGCTGTGTCTTTTGAGAGAAGCTGTTACTCTAATGTACCTAACTAGAACAGATAGAGCCTCAAAGTTTTTTATTATTATTATTATTTTCAAATATTTATTTATTTGGCTGCATTGGGTCTTAGTTGTGGCATGTGGGACCTAGTTCTCCAATCAGACATTGAACCCAGCCCCCCTCACTGGGAGTGTGGAGTCTTTACCACTGGACCACCAGGGATATCCTTATCCTTTATTATTTGCTGAAGACTCTGATCTGAGATTCTCAGGCAGAGCATGGTGTTTGGGTTTAAGTTATTAAATCCCATCCCGATGGTTGGCTTAGATCTGGCTTCTGTCTCAGTTTTCTTGCACAGAGATCTTGCTTTTTATTTATCTGAAGAGTCCTGAGAAATCCATTCTGGAGGGCCTAGTGTTGGCTGTATGTTTAAAAAGGGGAGCTGTGGGTCTTACTTTGAACCTGCATATGTATACTAAGTCCCCTATTTCAATTTGCTAAAGCGGTTCAGCTGCTTTGTCTTGCCCTTGGTGGCTTCATCCTCATGAGACTGGATATGCCTCTTCTCTGTGCTGAGTTCTTCTGAGACGGTGAGCTTCCAGGCTTCCGTCACAGCATCCTGTACTCACTTATGTAGGGCCTGTTACATTTTATCTGGATGCCTCTAAGCCCATTAATACCAGTGTGTATCCCACTCACAGCCCAGCCTTTGTTCCACTCATTAATGTCTTCTGCTCAGTCCCCTTGACTTGGCTGCAGTGGCTTGTATAACACCTGCCCATGTTCACCAGAGGGATCCTTACCTTTGCAGACTATTTTAAGATGTATCACTTTACACCCAGATAATGAACATCTCATGGGTTCTAGAGACTGGCAGGGCCACGTTGCTCTCATATTCAGAAGAGCCTTATTGGTATCGATCTGCAGTTCCATTTGGTTATCAAGCAGGAACTTCCATCAGAGAAAGAAGCTGTCCCTGCCTCTCATGAATCATTGAGAGAAGGAAAGCAGAAGAGATGAAAGGTTGGTGTCACAGTGACAGTAGGCTATTACAGACAGGTGAAGAGCCTTTTCTTAAGTTTTCTACTCCCAACTGCTGTTCAAGTCTTCTAAAAGGGACCCTCCCTGAAACTGATTTAATTCTCAGGAGGAATTAAGAGACATTTAAAGGGCAAGCCAACTTCATAAAATGACATTAAAAAGTTTTAAAATAGTGTTTTGTTCTAAAGGGTGTTTGCAAATGTCAGAGGTAACATATTGATTACAGCCCTAGCCTTCTTGCTCAGGGATGCCTATCTGCCTTTGGTTTAACTAATGCTATTGAACCGTGCTCTACATATGAATTATCTCAACTACCTCACTTTGTTTGTCTAAACTTTCCTGGCCCACTGAAATTTACCCACAAATGAACAAAGTGAAGTAAAGTGAAAGTCGCTCAGTCGTGTCTGACTCTTTGCGACCCCATGGACTATACAGTCCATAGA
>SJYA01002677.1:0-36142 GCA_006410615.1 Neotragus moschatus
CTCTGTGCGACCCCATGGACGGCAGCCCACCAGGCTCCCCCGACCCTGGGATTCTCCAGGCAAGAACACTGGAGTGGGCTGCCAGGAAAGCACATTCTGCTCTCCTGCTTGCCCGCCCCCACCCGCTTCCCATCCCTACGCCGGGGTCTTACTCGCCCGCCCCCGACCTTCACCCCACTGGTCCTTCTCTTCACCCGCCCCTCTCCTCTGGCTCTCTTCTACCCACCGGTGGTTGCCCCCCGCCCCTTGCCCCCGCCCGAATGGGTTTCTTTCTTGTTTGGTGGCTCCACCAAAGAGAAAAGAACCTTAAAACACCTGAAAGACGCTGCAAGTGGACCGGGGTTCCAAGTGTAACATTTGCACCCTCGATGACAGAAGAGTTGTTCGCGGCAAAAAAAAAAAAAAAAAAAAACCAGAACGCAAGGAGAAAATTTAATTCACTTCCAGAGGGAGATACTGGTAGATCTTGGTGCATTTCCTTCCAGTCTGTCTCGCCAAGACCACCCCATCTCCATCACTCTCAGAACGTGTAACCTCACTTCCAAGTTTCAATCACACTTGCATGCTACTTTGCAAATTACTTATTTAATCTACCATTTATATTTCCCCAAGCTGTTTAATGGGTTTCCCTGATAGTTCAGCTAGTAAAGAATCCTCCTGCAATGCAGGAGACCCCGATTCAATTCCTGGGTGGTGAAGATCCCCTGGAGAAGGGCATAGCAACCCACTCCAGTATCCTTGCCTGGAAAATCCCCATGGACAGAGGAGCCTGGTGGACCGTGGGGTCACAAAAAGACACGACTGAGGGACTAAGCACAAGTTGTTTGATATTTTTCAACCAGATTTTTTAAAAAGTTATATTTATTGAGGTATAATTTACACGGAGTAAAACTCAATGTGTGTGTGGGGGGGGGGCAGTGTGTTACATGAGACGTGCCAGGATTAAGATCCCTGACCAAAGATGGAGCCTGAGACTCCTGCAGTGGAAGGGCGGAGTCTTAACCAGGAGACTGCCAGGGAAACCCCCAGACTCAATTTTTCAGTGTATATTTTTATGAGTTTGGACAAACCTTTACAGTTGTGCAACCACCAGCTCAGATACAGAACGTTTTCATCACCAGTCCCCCTAGTCCCCAGTTCTCTCATGGCCATTTGTAATCAGCTTCTCGCTGACCCCGGCCCCTGGCCACTTCTGATGTGTTTTCTGCCCCTACACATTTGGTTTTTTTTTTTTTTTTTTTTTTCAGAATTTCAATATGATTTTTCACTTGTCATCAGACATTCTGTCCTGGGGGTAAACTGTAGTTTGATGCATCAACCCTTCCCCACACCACCTTTAAGGGTTTAAATTTTTGCTTTATAGATTATCTTGGCTTGAAGTGCTTATGTCATGGTGCTCAAGTATTGTCTGATAATATAGTCCTGGAGGAGGAGTTGCTGAGTCAGAAATTATACATTTCTTGTGGCACTTGATACTTTCTTGTTAGGTTATATTCCAAAAGTATTGCTTCAATTTATACTCCCTCTAAAAGTATGGGAGGGGATCTATTTTTCTCTATTCCTAACAAAGAATTAGCTTTGTCATTAAAACAAAAAAAACTTTTCTGATGAAAGATAAAAACACGATTTGTTAAATTTCAACATCATTTATTAAATCGTCTTCCATTTCCTCTTTGATTTGAAATTCTAACCTTATATTCAAAATACACACACTTGTGTATAAACCAGTGTACCTGTTTTGGAATATTCTATTCTGTCCTAATGAGAATCTCTTCTGGCAACAATATAACACCGTTTTAATGTTTATATATTTAATATTTGATTTCATGTCTGTGACCATTTTCATTTAGGTTTAAAATACTTCTGATTCTTCCTACTTATTAGTTCTTCAGATGAAATTTACAAATATCTTTTTTCAATTTCAGAACTTTTTTTTGCTATTTCGATGGAAATTGAGCTAATTTTTAAAATTAATATTCAGGGAGAAATATTTTTACAAAAGCAATTTTTTTTATCCTGGAAGATGATAAGCCTTTCTACTTATTCTTTTTCCATATTCCTGGGTAAAATTTTGTCATTGTATGAGTGTGTGTGTGCTAAGTCGATTCAGTTGTGTCCAACTCTTTGCAACCCTAAGGACTGTAACCTGCCAGGTTCCTCTGTCCATGGGATTCTCCAAGAAAGAACACTAGAGTGGGTTGCTGTGCCCTCCTCCAGGGATCTTCCCCACTGAGGGATCACACTCGCATCTCTTACTTCTCCACACTGGCAGGCGGGTTCTTTACCACTATAAGGACTACATATTTTAAAATAAACTTTATTTTCAAAGAAAAAATTGCAAAGATAGTACAGAGAGTTCATATATATCTTGCACCCAGTTTTCCCCTATTATTAATATATTAGTAGGATTCACTTGTTACAATGAATGAGCCAATGTTGGCATGTTATCAAAATCATACTTTATTCAGATTTTCTTATTTTTAACCTAACATCCTTCTGTTCCAGGATCCAGTCCAGGATATCACATGACATTTAGTCTTCATATCTACTTAGGTATTTCTTTGCTGTGACAGTTTCTTGTGCTTTCCTTGCTTTTGTTGACCTTAATGGTTTTGAGCAGTACTGGTCAGATATTTTGGAGAATGTTCCCTCACTGGGATTTGTCTGAAATTTCCCTTCATGATCAGATAAAAGTCTCGTGGAGGAAGATCACAGAGGTAAATTGCCATTCACATTACAGCGCATCAAAAGTACATGCTATCAACTTAGAACTGTTGGTGTTGATGGTAGACATTTTCACATATTGCGGTATGGGGAAGTCATTTCGGCTTACATGTGATTTGGCTTGAACGTATGATAGCTAGCATGACTTGTCTTATGACCTCTCAGATATCTGTGGTGCATCTGCTTTGAGTACCACAACAAAAAGAATGCAATTCCCAGGTTGTTTAGAAGGTCCATTTTGAAGATAAGGATAGATGCTTTCCCCCTTCCCATGACCTCAATGCAAGACAAGATTCCTTCACTGGATAGCAAGGTCTTGAGTACGTGGTTGTGGATGTGGTTCCAGTCACATTCCTGCATCACTGAGAACTTGAATTTTCTGAAGTATATCAAACTGAAGGACCCTGCCAGCCATTCTCAAAATAGTATCTGCTAGTGTCAGCTGCCACCTTATGGTCTCAAGGTCTTTCCTGGTAACCATGTGACCATTTTGGACCACAAGCAATTCTTGCTTAAGAAGGACCCTTCTTACCAACTGTGCTGAGGGCACCCAGAGAACTCACAAAGGGAGGCAAAGTTGGAGCCAGGCATTCAACTTCTGGACTTGCTGTCAGGAGGATGAACCATGCTCTTCTCTATGATCAAAGCTTGCTGGCCTTTAGCAAAGGACCAACATACCCAGAGATGCAGATCTTGGGCAGGAAAAGAGGGACGAAAAGGGTCCAACTGATGAGTGATGACTTCAGCCCCAGTGAATGTTGTGGTTGGAGGGGTGAAGGTGAGAGAGTCTGAGAGCCCAGCCCATTCACTGGTCACCTGGGGAGACAGAAGCCCATAGACAGGGGTGCCTGCCTGAGGTCACTCTGCTTGTTGTGGACAGTGCCGGGGGGGGGGGGGCAGGATAATGGCGTCTCAATTTTAGTCTCAAAATTTTCCCCCTGCTTCACCTCTTTGCCTTTTCATAGGCCAGATATTGTGTGACTTTTTTTTTTTTTTGGGTCTGCACCACAATGCTTACAGAATCTGAATTCTCAGACCAGGGATTGAACTCATGCCCTCTGCAGTGGAAGTGCAAAGTCCAAACCATTGGACCACTAGGGAATCCTTTTGTGTGACTTTTCTTAAGCAGGACAAGGGGCTCTGGATTAAAATAGGTGAGAGGACCTCCCTGGTAGTACAGTGGATAAGAATCCACCCACGAATGCAGGAGACGCAAATTTGATCCTTGGTCTAGGGAGATGCCACACGCCACGGAACAACCAAGCCTGTGCCCCACAGTTACTGAGCCCACACGCTAGGACCCTTGAGCTACAGCTACTGAGCCCATGAGCTGCAGGTACTGAAGCCCCCGCACCTAAAGCCCGTGCTCTGCAACTAGAGAAGCCCCCGGAAGAAGCCTGCACACTGCAATGAAGAGCAGCCCCCACTCGCTGCACTAGAGAAAGCCCAGGGGCAGCGAAGACGCAGTGCAACCAAAACAAAAAATAAGTAAATGACTTTCAAAAAGAAGCATTAATCCAGCCCTGTGTATCTTTTGTAAGCATTTAAAAATACACTGTAATGATCTCTACTGTCTTGAAATGGAACTCCTAGGGAATGCCATCTCTCTACACACAAAAAACATGCCAACAATTTCCCAAGATGTCCCCTAGGTGGCAGTACCATCCCAGTTAAAAACAAACATTTTAGAAGGAAGTGGCAACCCACTCCAGTATTCTTGCCTGGAGAATCCCATGGAGGAAGGAGCCTGGTAGGCTACAGTCCACGGGGTCGCAAAGAGTTGGACACGACTGAGAGACTTCACTTTCACTTTCACTTTCAAGACAGTTAAAAAACCTGGAATGCTTATAACTATTNTTGACTGTGTGGATCACAATAAACTGTGGAAAATTCTGAAAGAGAAGGGCATACCAGACCACCTGACCTACCATTTGAGTTATGATCCCAATTTTGATGGTATGCGTTGGCAAGAGATTTCATCTTGTGACTATAAAGATGAAAAATATTATATTTAAAACCAATTTTATAAGGAAAACTTAAAGTTCAAAATTGTATAGATATACCATATGCTGGGCCATAAAGCAATTCAATAAATTTCAAAAGACTGTGAAACATACAGAGCATATTTATGACCACAAACGTGTTAAATTAGTACTCAGTAACTGTCAGACTTTATTTTTGGGGGCTCCAAAATCACTGCAGATGGTGATTGAAGCCATGAAATTAAAAGATGCTTACTCCTTGGAAGGAAAGTTATGACCAACCTAGACAGCAAGGAGATCCAACCAGTCCATCCTAAAGGAGATCAGTCCTGGGTATTCATTGGAAGGACTGATACTAAAGCTGAAACTCCGATACTTTGACCACCTCATGGGCAGAGTTGACTCATTGGAAAAGACTCTGATGCTGGGAGGGATTGGGGGCAGGAGGAGAAGGGGACAACAGAGGATNTCCTTGGAAGGAAAGTTATGACCAACCTAGACAGCAAGGAGATCCAACCAGTCCATCCTAAAGGAGATCAGTCCTGGGTATTCATTGGAAGGACTGATACTAAAGCTGAAACTCCGATACTTTGACCACCTCATGGGCAGAGTTGACTCATTGGAAAAGACTCTGATGCTGGGAGGGATTGGGGGCAGGAGGAGAAGGGGACAACAGAGGATGAGATGGCTGAATGGCATCACTGACTCGATGGATGTGAGTCTGAGTGAACTCCGGTAGTTGGTGATGGACAGGGAGGCCTGGCGTGCTGTGATTCATGGGGTTGCAAAGAGTCGGACATGACTGAACAACTGAACTAAATTGAACTGAACAATAAGATATTTAGAAATTTCTCAAATATATGGAAAAGAACAGCATAATTCTAAGTAATCCATAGGACAGATTAAAAAGCCACAAGGGAAATTAGCAAATATTTTTAGTTGATTAGGTAAAACACTAAAATTTGTGGGACACAATCAGTACATAGAAATATTTTTGTACAGTTTTAAACGTTCATATTAGAAAAAAGATGTAAAATAAATTATCTAAGTTTCCAAGTTAAGGAAGCAAATTAAACCCAAAGTAAGTAGAAGGAAAGATATATAACAGAAACTAATGAAATAGAGAGCAAACAATAGGGAAAAAATGCACAAACTCAACCTTTTTATAGTAAAACATTAAAAAAAATCTATCCAGAGTTTTCCTTGATCAAGAAAAAAAGGAGAGAAAACAAAAACTACCATCATAAAGAATGAAAGGATAGTTATCACAGTGAAAGGAAAAAAGGAACTATAACCAACTTTGTGTCTGTACACTTGATAATATAAATAAATGGACACATTCCTTGAGAAATTAACAAACTGACCCAAGAAGAGATAGGAAACCTGAAAGCCTGTGTGTGTGTGTGTGTGTGTGTGTGTGTGTGTGCGCGCGGGCGTGCATTAGTCACTCAGTTGTGTCTGACTCTTTGCAGCCCCAAAGACTGTAGCCTGACAAGCTTCTCTGTCCATGGGGTTCTCCAGGCAAGAATACTAGAGTGGCTTGCCATTCGCTTCTCCAGAGGATTTTCCTGACCCAGGGATTGAACCCTGGTCTCTTGCATCGCAGGTAGATTCTTCACTGTTTGAGCGACAGGGATAGGAGAAAAGACTCTGTATAATGAATTAATTTAATATGTAATTTAAATTATTCCCAGAAAAAATTCCAAGCCCAGATAGCTTCATTGATGAAGTCTATCAGATATTTAAAGGGAGAAAAGCTACCAAGTCTATACAAACCTTTTCAGAAAATGGAAAAGAGAAATTTTCCATAACTCACTTTATGAGGTCAATATAGCCTCATTATCAAAATTTAACAAAAGCATTGCAGAAAACTATAGACCAATATCCCTTAAAAACTTAGATGTAAGTAACTTGAACAAAATATTAGCAAATTAAACCTACCAATATATAAAAGAGACAATGTCATGAAGTAGTGAAGTTTATCCTGGCAAATAAGGCTAGCCCAATATTTGAAAATGAGTTCAGTAACTTCCCACATGTACAGAAATAGAGGAAAAAATAATCATATTCTTATCTAGTAGATGCTCCATTATTCCCACCCAGACTATGAGTGCCTGAGGACAGGCTTGGATCTTATTCCCCACTGTCTATCACAGTTCCAGAATATAGTTACTATCCAGTCAATATCCATTTAATGAGTAAAAACTTGTACCAATTTTCTTGCATTCTTTCTTCTTTGTGTTTAATTAAAATAGATTCCTTTTCAAAAAAATCTTACAAATGTTTTCTACGGAAAAAAATCAACAACAAACATCATTCTTAATCCTCCTATATCTGGTGCATTCCTGTTTCTGTGGGGAGGAGGCAGGATGCCCACTCTCACCATCTCTGTTTTGTATTTCCCGGGACATTCTAACCCCTGGAGTGAAGAAAGGGGGGAGGGGCAGGAGGAAGTAAGGCATGAAGATTGGAAAGGAAAAAGTAAAAATCTTTCTCATGTACAACATGATTGTTTATGTAGTGAGTCCTAAGGAATCCACAAAAAACTGCTAGGAAAAAAACTGAAAATATTGCAAAAATCAATTGTATTTATAAATACTACCAACTAAACTAAAAGTGTCACAGCATCAAAGCATCTTCCAAATGACACGTGCAATATCATCGCAACTGTAAAATACTTAGGAATATATTACCAAAATATATGCATGATGTGTACAGTGCAACTAGAAAACATTGCTGAGAGAAATGGAAGGGAGCCTGAAAAATGGGAGGGTAAACCATATTCATGGGTTGGAAGGCTGGATTTTAAGCTCTCGATGCTCCACAAATTGACCTATAGATTCAATGTGATCCGTTAATGCCTCTCCCAGGTTTTTGCTCAAGAGAAATGAAGATAGATGTCACACTTCTGGACTTATACACAAAGGCCAAAACAACTTTATTCAGAATAGCCCCATGTGAAGAGAATCCCAGATGTACAGTAACAAGTGAATTATATGAGCAGTCCATGTTCATTGAACTTTTAAACATTATTAGATATGCAAAGTGGAAAAAAAATTAAGCCTCTCTGTTCCCTATCGCTAACCTCTGTCGATGCTTTCAGGTTCAGAGCTTTGCCACTTTGCCTGCCTGGTATGTAGTCTTTGGCTTCCCTGGTGGCTCAGCAATTAAAAAAAACAAAAACAAAAAAAAAAGCTGCATGACAGTGCTGGACATGTGAGTTCAATCCCTGGTTCGGGAAGTTCCTTTGGAGAAGGAAATGGCAACCCATTCCAGTATTCTTGCCTGGAGAATTAGTTAGACAGCAGAGCCTGGTAGGCTGCAGTCCACGGGGTCACAAAGAGTCTAACACGACTGAGCAACTAAATGACAATATATAGTCCTTAGGGCTGCCTCTAGCTGAGGCCTCCTGTCACAGCTCTTCTGGAAATTCTATTGAGGTTGAGCCAATCCTCCAAGTCATAATAAAGTGACTAAATTTGCCTGAGATGTGTCATGCTTTGGGAGACCTGGCAGCGCTGGGCACCAGGCCAAGAATTCCGAGTCTCTGCCAGCCTTGCAGACTGACTACAGCTAACCCGTTTGAATCTGCTGCCTTGGAGTTCCGAGGACCAGCCTTGGGGAGAATCAGATGCCCTGCTTTGTGCGCCCTCTTGTGGCAGCACCTTAAACCGAAGCATAGTTGCAACTTGTGGAGATTCATTTCGTGGGCTGGATCAAACGTCATGGATCATAAACTGGAAAAGCTGCAAGGCTAGTTCCCTTTCTTGGAGCAAACTTTTGTATTCGGCAAGGAGCGATCTCTCTATGGAAGAGCTTTTCCAGCACCTTCTTTTTTTGGAGTCTCCCCGACTGTCACTCACAGCATTAAATGCTGTTTCTTTCCCATTCACAAGNAGGAAATGGCAACCCATTCCAGTATTCTTGCCTGGAGAATTAGTTAGACAGCAGAGCCTGGTAGGCTGCAGTCCACGGGGTCACAAAGAGTCTAACACGACTGAGCAACTAAATGACAATATATAGTCCTTAGGGCTGCCTCTAGCTGAGGCCTCCTGTCACAGCTCTTCTGGAAATTCTATTGAGGTTGAGCCAATCCTCCAAGTCATAATAAAGTGACTAAATTTGCCTGAGATGTGTCATGCTTTGGGAGACCTGGCAGCGCTGGGCACCAGGCCAAGAATTCCGAGTCTCTGCCAGCCTTGCAGACTGACTACAGCTAACCCGTTTGAATCTGCTGCCTTGGAGTTCCGAGGACCAGCCTTGGGGAGAATCAGATGCCCTGCTTTGTGCGCCCTCTTGTGGCAGCACCTTAAACCGAAGCATAGTTGCAACTTGTGGAGATTCATTTCGTGGGCTGGATCAAACGTCATGGATCATAAACTGGAAAAGCTGCAAGGCTAGTTCCCTTTCTTGGAGCAAACTTTTGTATTCGGCAAGGAGCGATCTCTCTATGGAAGAGCTTTTCCAGCACCTTCTTTTTTTGGAGTCTCCCCGACTGTCACTCACAGCATTAAATGCTGTTTCTTTCCCATTCACAAGGTGGGCTCCTGGGATGCATGTTCGTGAATATGACGTCACTTCCCAGAGCACATTGATCGGAATCAAGGCTGGGCCACTTGGCAAATCTGGACCAACCAGTTTTCTTACCCTGGAAATTTGCAAAGAAAGTGACACAGAGACACTGAGTAACTAGGTCTATAATAAAGGACACGAGAGCTGTAGGGAAGCTGCTTCCTTGGTTCTTCTTTGCCATCTCCATGCTGACTGGGTAGGAGAGAAAGCTGATCCACTGATAAGGAGAAACAGGGCAAACGGACAGAAAGAAGCCAGAGTGAGGATGGAGAGAGGCCTCTCTGTGTTCGCAACTTTAGGCCCCACTGAGGTCTGGCTGCATCCAGCTTTCAGGCTCTAAGATGCTCCTAGACCTTTTTATTTATGCTTCCTTAGGTCTTAAGCTATCTGAAGTCCTACCACATCCCTCTAGTTGCTGGACTCATTCTCTCATTTGTTTAGTCATTCAGCAAATAACGGTTGACCATGTGTATGTATCAAGTATTGCTATAGAACTTGGGGGGGGGACATGAACAAAAAGAAAAATGTGCTCTCATCTCTCTCACAGAGAGAACAGCAAGTGCAAACGTCCTGAGGTAGGAGGGGTTTGAAGAGCAACAGAGAAGCACCTATGACGAGAGGAGTGAGTGAGGATGGAGATGAGGTCAGAGTTGCGGAGGGAGCGTGTGGTCGGGGAGGCTGTGTGTCTATGTGTGTGGAGGTGGCCCAGTGCCTTGTGGGCATTTGAAAGGACTTTGACTCTTGCTCTGAGTTAGACAGGAAACGATCAGAGGGGCTAAAGTATGGAAAACTAAGTAGGGTTCAATGCCTGGACTGGGAAGATCCCCTGGAGGAGAAAGTGGCAGACCACTCCAGTATGCTTGGCTGGGAAATGCTATGGACAGAGGAGCCTGGCAGGCTAACACTCCATGGGGTCGCAAAGAGTCAGACATGACTTAGCAATTGAGCATGTGATTCTAGTACACTTCTCAATGTGTAATCAAACATTGGTGTTCATTTAAGAGCCTGGGAAGATCCATTTGAGATGCTGAAACTGCAGAAGCATCCCAGGGCAGGTGGCGAACACTCCCTGGAGGGTGCAGGTCTGGGTCCTTGGCAGCAATTGGGATGCATTTGTAGGAAGAATGGGGGTTCAGAGAGGCTGGGCTTGCATTCTGGCTTCTTGACATCCTCCAGGTCTTTGCCTATTTGATTTATTCTCTTGTAAGAATTTCCATCTCTCTTCTCCCAAGAGACTGGGAACTGAAAGATGGGCTGGGTGTGGCCTCCTCCTGCTTGGGAGAAGGGACCCATCACCCTGCCCAGATCCCTCTGAACAGACAAAACTGTGGGGCAAGGGGGAGGGGAGGCCTGCAGTGAATGAGACAGATCAGGAACCCCCCTGGTCTTTGCAGTTTAAACAATTGGGAATCTGCCTCGAATTCACAGTATAAATCCTTTCTCCTATTTCATGGACACATAGGGTCTTCCCAGCAGTTCTTTCTTTGTCCCACTTTTGATAGGCATCTGTACTGAGAAGAAATGTCTTTTTAAATATAATTTTATTTATTTATTTATCTCTGACTGTGCTGGTTCTGTTGCCGTGAGGGCTTTTTTTCTAGTTGCAGAGAGAGGGGGACTACTCTTCATTTCGTTGCAGTGAGGTGGCTTCTCCCACTGGGGACATGGGCTCTGGGACGCACAAGTTGAAGTTCCCAGCCTCTAGAGATTGGGCTCAATAGTTGGGTCACACGGGCTTAGTTGCTCTGAGGCATGTGGAATCCTTCCAGACCAGGGATCGAACCCATGTCTCCTGAATTGGCAGGTGGATTCTCCACCGCTGAGCCACCGAGGAAGCCTGAAACAGTGTTTGAATGCAAGAAAAACTGCAGTCCAAGTGCCACGATAAATGACAACCGAGGCCGGAGCAGACGGGGCCGCCCAGAAAGCTGCCGTCCTGTGCAAAGGGAGGGTCAGATTCGAGCTGCTGCCCTGTGGGGTGGGGGTCCAAGAAGGCCAGATCCTCTGAATTTTGAAGACAAGTGAAGTCTCCAGAGAGTCTTCCATTGAGCCAGCATCAGCATCCAGAACAACAGCCACATCCTGGTCATCCCAGCCTTGGGCATATGTGGCCTGCAGGTCACCAGACCTGGGCCCCAGGCCTCTGGAGAAGGGCTTTCCTCCCGCAGTGTTGGTCTTTCCCCCTGATGCTCAGTGGGGCCAGGCCTGTGTCCCCCTGGAATGCCCCACCTCCATCTCTTTCGCATGGAGGGGACGGGCTTAGTTTAGAGCTGCCTTGCTCTGTCTCTTGCCATCCTAGAGAATGAGCTAGAGTGCCCGTTGGTCTATGGGGCAACCTCGCATTGCCTCCAGGTGAAGTTAATGGAGTCCGTATCAAGGTTCAGTGCAGTTCAGTCGCTCAGTCGTGCCCGGCTCCTTGCGACCCCATGAACCGCAGCACGCCCGGCCTCCCTGTCCATCGACAACTCCCGGAGTTTACCCAAACTCATGTCCATTGAGTCGGTGATGTCATCCAACCATCTCCCCCTCTGTCATCCCCTTCTCCTCCTGCCCTCAATCTTTCCCAGCATCAGGGTCTTTTCAAATGAGTCAGCTCTTCACATCAGGTGGCCAGAGTATTGGAATTCCAAAATCAACATCAGTNCAGCATCATCTTTTAGGATTTGAAATAGCTCAACTGGAATTCCATCACCTCCACTAGCTTTGTTCTTAGGCCCACTTGACTTCACATTCCATGATGTCTGGCTCTAGGTGAGTGATCACACACACCATCATGAATATCTGGGTTGTGAAGATCTTTTTTGTACAGTTCTTCTGTGTATTCTTGCCACCTGTTCTTAATATCTTGTGCTTCTGTCTGGTCCATACCATTTCTGTCCTTTATTGAGCCCATCTTTGCATGCAAACTTCCCTTAATTTTCTTGAAGAGATCTCTAGTCTTTCCCATTCTATTGCTTTCCTCTATTTCTTTTCATTGATTGCTGTATCAGGATGGGGTTTATTTATTCACTCAGCAAATATTTAACTTCCTACATGTCAAACATTGTTTATATACAAAGAGACATTAACAGAGCCTCTGTCAAGAGCCTGTCCCTGAGGAGCAGGTGCAAAACCTTGCAGGTGATCCTGAATATTCAGTGATGCTCTCTTTTCCCACTTTTTCAATCTATTAAAGATGCTGTTGCTGGAAAATTAATCCCAAGCCACTCTGTTGTTTCATGTTTGCACAGCATTGGAACCGTTCTTCAAGTGTTTGTAATCTCACTACTTAACAACTTCCGTTGCTCGGTTGTTCAGAAAAGAGTTTCATAATTTTTTTTTAAGTCTGATCAATTCTTCCTACTCTTTGTGACCCCNCCCAAGCCACTCTGTTGTTTCATGTTTGCACAGCATTGGAACCGTTCTTCAAGTGTTTGTAATCTCACTACTTAACAACTTCCGTTGCTCGGTTGTTCAGAAAAGAGTTTCATAATTTTTTTTTAAGTCTGATCAATTCTTCCTACTCTTTGTGACCCCATGGACTATACAGTCCATGGAGTTCTCCAGGCCAAAATACTGGAGTGGGTAGCCTTTCCCTTCTCCAGGGGATCTTCCCAACCCAGGGATTGAACCCAGGTGTCCCGTATTGCAGGCAGATTCTTTACCAGCTGAACCACAGGGGGAGCCCAAGAATACTGGAGTTGGTAGCCTATTCCTTCTCCAGGGGATCTTCCTGACCCAGGAATCGAACCAGGGTCTCCTGCATTGCAGGCAGATTCTTACCAACTGAGCTATCAGGGAATTCCATGTAACAACTTACCATGTTGCTTTACAAGTCTTGTTACTTGATGTCCAGCACTTGCACAGTGAGACCACACTCTCTGGAAAAAATTATGAAACTCCTTTCTACCCGTTCTGCCAGGTGATCTTTATACACATCTGGAACTAGCTTTAACTGAAGGAGTCCCACAGTGCTCTGTTGTACAAAATAAAACAGAAGCCACTCCTTAGGGTGGGACACGTGTTCATTTTATTTTACAAAGTGACACTGGTTTTTAACATTATATATGTTTCATGTGAACAATATTGTGTTTCTACTTCTGTATGTCTTGCAGCGTGCTCACCACCAAAAGTCAGTTTCCATCCATCACTATACAGGTGATCACCCTCCTCTCCCTCCCTTCCGAGAACCACTATCTGGTCTCTGGACATATGTATCTGGTTTTGTTTGATTTGGTTTGTTCACTTGGTTGGTTGGTTGGTTTTTTATCATTCACATGAGTCAAATTGTATGGGAGTACTCTTTCTCGGTTTGACTTATTTCACCTAGCATAATACCCTCAAGATCCATCCATATTGTTGCAAATGGCAAGATTTCATCTTTTTATACCTGATAGTATTCTATTCTCTATATACACACCATGTCTTCTTTGGCTTCCCAGGTGGATCTAGTGGTAAAGAACCTGCCTGCCAAAGTAGGAGATGCAGGAGACACAGTTTTGATCAGGAAGATTCCCCTGGAGGAGAAAGGGGCAACCCACTCCAGTATTCTTCCCTGGGAAAGCCTATGGACAGAGAAGCCTGGTGGGCTACAGTCCAGGGAGTCACAAGGAGTCAGACATGACTGAGTGACTGAATACACGGATGAACACACATGTCTTCTTCAACCGTTCATCCCTTAATGGACACTTAGGTTACTTCCATATCTTTGCTATTGTAAATAATGCTGCACTGAACATAGGCGGGCATGTATTACTTCAAATTAAAGCTTTTGTGTTTGGATAAATACCCAAAAGTGAGATAGCTGGATCATATGGTTCTACTCTGGATTTTTGAGGAATTTCCACACATTTCCAGAATGGCCACACCAGTTTATGTTCTCATCAGCAGTGCATAGGGGACCCCTCTTCTCTACATCCTTGCCAAAACTTATTTCTTGTCATTTTTGTTTGTTTTTTGGCCGTGCCACTTGCATGCAGGACACCAGTTATCCAACCAGGGATAGAACCCATGCCCCTGCACTGGGAGCACACAGTCCTAGCCACGGGACCACCAGGCAAGTCCCTTTTGTCTTTTTAGCAACAGCCATTCTGGCAGGCATGAGATGATATCAGGATGAGACACTTCACACACGCTCGTGTATGAAGGGACTCCTGTGGGATATATTTCAGGGGAACTCTCCCCTCAGTATACGAACTGAGAATTTCCAGACGTAAAAGCTGGATTTAGAAAAGAAAGAGGAATCACAGGTCAAACTGCCAACATCCATTGGATCGTAGAAAAGCAAGAGAATTCCAGAAAAACATCTACTTCTGCTTCATTGACTACACCAAAGCCTTTGACGGTGTAGATCACAGCAAACTGTGGAAAATTCTGAAAGAGATGGGAATACCAGACCATCTTACCTGCCTCCCGAGAAATCTGTATGCAGGTCAAGAAGCAACAGTTAGAATCAGACATGGAACAACAGACTGGTTCCAAATCAGGAAAGGAGTGCATCAGGGTTGTGTATTGTCACCCTGCTTGTTTAACTTCTATGAAGAGTACATCAAGTGAAATGCCAGCCTGGATGAAGCACAAGTAGAAATCAAGATTGCTGGGAGAAGTATCAACAACCTCAGATATGCCGATGACACCACCTCCTTGGAAGAAAAGCTATGACACACTTAGACAGTGTACTAAAAAGCAGAGACATTACTTTGCCAACAAAGGTCCATCTAGTCAAAGCTATGGTTTTTCCAGTAGTCATGTATGGGTGTGAGTGTTGGACCACAAAGAAGGCTAAGCGTCAAAGAATTGATGCTTTTTGAACTGTGGTGTTGGAGAATACTCTTGAGAATCCATTGGATGGGAAAGAGATCAAACCAGTCAATTCTTCCTGAATCTTCATTGGAAGGATTGTTGCTGAAACTGAAGTTCCAGTACTTTGACCACCTGATGTGAAGAACTGACTCATTTGAAAAGACTCTGATGCTGGGAAAGATTGAAGGCAGGAGGAGAAGGGGATGACAGAGGACGAGATGGTTGGATGGCATCACCAACTCAATGGACATGAGTTTGAGCAAACTCCAGGAGACGGTGAAGGGCAGGGAGGCTTGGTGTGCTACAGTCCAGGAAGCCGCAAAGAGTCAGACACGACTGAGCGACTGAACAAGATAAGACAATGGCTGAAAGCAAAGAGGAATTAAAGAGCCTCTTGAAGAAAATGAAAGAGGAGAGTGAAAAGGCTGGTTTAAATTCAGCATTCAAAAAATTAAGATCATGGCAGAGAAACAGGTAGAAATTGTGTAGTATAAGTATAGCCCATGGAGTAATTGGGACTACTATATTTATACTTCCCAGGTGGCTCAGTGGTGAAGAATATGTCTGCCAATGCAGGAGGAGACGCAGGTTCAAGCCCTGGGTTTAGAAGATCCTCTGGAGAAGCAAACGGCAACCCGCTCCAGTATTCTTGCCTGGGAAATCCCGTGGACAGAGAAGTCTGGTGTGCTGCAGTCCATGGGCTCACAGAGTTAGACACAACTTAGTGACTAAACCACCACCATCATATCTGTATCTATATTTGTCTACCTACCCAACTGGTTCCAGTACTCTGGAGAACCCTGATTAATACACCCTGTCTACCCATTAGACTCCTTCCAACCCTCAGGTTCCTGCCTCCTAAAACCAGGCACCTGCCTTGTCCTTGCCCACCCGACCCCCACCAGAGGAAACAAGCTCAGTCTGGGTCCCCCTCAACCCAAGACTTACCCTCTGACCAGCCCCGTCCTGCCTTCCAAAGTTGTGCTCGAGTCTCAACAAGATGTAACTTCTGATTCCCCATCTTCCTCTCATTTTGAGTGCAGATGCAGGCCTTGTTGGTTCTAAGTCCTGGGTGTTCCTAGCTCTCCAGTTGCTTCCCTGCCCTCCTGAGAACTCCACTTCTTCCAGGCTGGGTCTTAGTTTCCCAGGATTATGAACATCTAGTACAACCGGATGCTGTGGCACCAAAGTGCGTTATCACTACGTGCACTTTGGAGCTGATGACACCCAGGAGGCCAGATCCATCTTGAGAATGAGCTAACACAGTGTAAGGAACTCTCAGCTTCCCCCTCTTTCCTGCTCTCCTTTTATCCCTCTGTATTTCTTTTCCTCCCCCTTTATTTTCCCGGATTCATCACATAGTGTATAGGTTTGCTATGGTCACAAGAATGCCACATAATAAACCATCCCCAAACTCAGTGGCTTAAAACAACAATCATCCCCCCACCCCGCCATCCCGTTTGGCTTTGCACAAAGGCTGGGGCAGTTCTGTTAGTCTAGGCTGGGGTTGACCAGATAACTGCTTCAAGCTGTGGCAATTGCAGCAGCTTTGGCTTTCCCTGATGGTCTGTGAGCAGTTGGCGTAGCTCTGATCCAGGTGGGTTCACTCTGGAGTCCAGCTTGATGGGGAAGCAGCCGCCTAGGGGAAGATCTTTTCATGGTGACGGCAGAAGCCTACGAAGCTTCTTAAGGCCTCGGCTTGCAATCAGCATGGTGTCACTTCTCTTCCATTCCATTGGCCAAAGCAAGTCACACAATCAAGCCACAAATCTGAGAGTGCAGAATTACCCTGTCCCACGTGAGGCCATGGCAGAGGTGTGGATACAGGGAGGGGTGAAGAACTGGGGCAGCTACATCTATCCGTCACACCTGGTCAGTGCCCTCTGTACTATTTACCCCATACGTTGGCTTGTAAATTCTCTGGGTTTTAAATGTGCACCCAGGAGCATTTAAAACTATTGTCTGCAAGGATTTCTTTAACTTGATTTTCTCAGGAGATCATTTTTAGCTGCAGAAAGTACAGAGGCCCAGGCTGCCTGTGGTACTTAAAAAAAAAAGAAGAGCTTTTTCAGAAAAAAAAAAAAATGTAATCCATCAGCCATGAGTTGGGGCTTTTAGGATCAAGGCTGGGGGCTCCATCACCGTGAACTAGAAATGTCGATTAACAGATTCATTAGAATGCAGCTGCCAGGGCTGAGGCCAAGGACGAGACCTCTGGGTCAGACCAAAGCTTTCAATTCATCTGCAAGATTGAAGGGAAGAGATTAATCAAAAGCTGTGTGCCAAGAGCAGTCGACACGTTATCTCATTTAATGCTCACCACAGCCCCGTAAAGCCAGTCTTTTTGAACACATGGAATAGAGCACTTCCATCTGTGCAATTATAATACCTCTCCCTGGGTAATTACTTGAATGGAATTTTGTAGAGTGTGATGCAGTCCATTTCCCAGCATCACTGGAAAATTTTGAAACACAGGTCAAGTCCCCTCACCTTGAGGTTGTATCAAGAATCTTGCTTAACAGAAAATCCAGTGTAATGTCACTCATTACACGTGCAGGCAAGGTCTCCAAGATAACCTGCAACCCAGAGGATAAGGCTGCTCTGTGATTCCTTCCATTCCCTGTTGACCACGGTTTTGGCTTCCCAGGTACCATACCTGGGATGCTCTGTGGTCTGGGAACAGGCTGACAGCCCGCCAGCTCTCCTGGAAGAACCAGGGACCCTCAGAGCCCCCAATTCCACGCCTTCTCTTTCCATCTGCATTGATTGTCACTTGGGGCTCTCTGCCTACAGAACAGGAGCCACTCACTCTTCAGCTGCCTTTGGTCAACAGGTTTTGGAGACTGGGGAAGAGAAGGGTGGAGGGGACACAGGGCAGGCAGGAGGAAGCACTGACCTGTTTCCTGCTCTTCTCCATCATTTTATCTTCTCTATTTCTCCATTTCTCACTTGCCGATATCTGGCTATATCTGACCACCCCTTCCCTTCCTTTCACCCCATCAGGAAAGAGAAAGTAATAAGATGCTATTTTCTAGTGGAGGAAACAAACCTCTAAAAGCTTTCCCAAGGCCACTAAGGCAGGCAGTGGGAGAACTGAACTTGAACTTAGAGAGGTAGGAGCCTCCACCCTGCACGTCCCTGCTCACACCACACTTAGGTTTGCTTATCACAGAGCTTCTCATAAAGATCACCTAGTCGGGGGGAGTGGGTAAAAGATTCCAGTTCAGCAGGCCTGGAGAGGGACCTGTGAAAGTGAAAGTTGCTCAGTCGAGTCTGACTCTTTGCAACCCCATGTCCATGGAATTCTCCAGGCCAGAATACTGGAGTGGGTAGCCATTCCCTTCTCCAGAGGATCCTCCCACCCCAGGGATCGAACCTAGATCTCTTGCATTGCAGGCAGATTCTTTACCAGCTGAGCCACAAGGGAAGCCTGGAGAAGGAGCTGGGAACCTGCATTTCTAACAAGCTGCCACGTGGTGCTGAGGCTGCCGGACCACGGACAGCACTTTGAGTAGCCAGAGAGCTTAGTTGCTCAGTCATGTCTGACTCTTTGTGACTCCATGGACTGCAGTCCCCCAAGCTCCTCTGTCCATGGGATTTTCCAGGCAGGAATATTGGAGTGGGTTGCTGTGCCCTCCTCCAGGGGATCTTCCTGACCCATAGATAAAACCTGGGTCTCCTGCAACTGCAGGCAAATTCTTTACAGTCTGAACCACCAGCGAAGTCCAGAGTACAGCGCTTTACTTTAAAGAACGTCTATGTGTATTATTCCTCTCTCTTTCTTTTTTTTAAAGCACAGAAGATCTTTTTATTTAAGCAAGTTGATACGTATGCCTTGGCAGAGACAACTAAGCAATTTACATAACATCTCCCTTGTTTTAAACGGCAACATATGTGGTTACTATATCAAAAATTTAGCAGTTTTGCTACAGAAGTTTTAAAAACCTTACCTATTTGTCTAGGTTTGCATGTTTTTCACTCTCTCCAATAAAGCAAACCAGGTATTATTCCTCTTGATTCTTGCTGCAACCTGGCAGGGCTGGGAGGGCAGGAGCTAGCGCATTTATATTTTAAAGATGAGGAGGCTGAAGTCCAGAGACTTGGCATGACGTTTCTGAGGCCTCCTGGGTAGCCGGCGGCATCAAAATTGGAACTCAGGCTTCTGATTAAAAAAACGTATGCCAGGTTGGCCACGCTGCTTGGCTACTAAGACCTGTGTGAAGCTGTGAATCTCAGCCTGCTGGGTACAGCCCTGTGGCTGCGACAAAGGCATCATATGTGTTTGATGTCACCCATGTCCCTGTCTCTAAGCTCAGCCTTGAAATTGTGGTTATTGTCCTATTACTCCCAGGTCTCACTCTTCCTGACCTAGCGAGGTGCCCCAGTAAAGTGAAAGACTTCAGAAAAGTTGTGGGTGGTTGTGGGTGCAGAACACATATCTCAGAGGGCAGAGATCCCAGTTTCCTGTGTGGGATCAAGTGTGCTTTGTGGGCTGTCCTTGGCAGTGGAAATGGGACATATAAATTATACATTGAAATAATAGAGGCTGTTGCAATCCGCCAGAAGGTCTGTGATGGCAGAGATGGTGGGCTTCTTTGCTGGGGTGCCGTGAACTGTGCCAAGGGCACCCAGAGAACTCAAGAAGGGTCTGGAGGTTGGGGCCAGGCATTCAACTTCTGGACTTGCTGTCAGGAGGGCACCATGCTTTTCTCCATGATAAAGCTTGCTGGCCTTTAGCAAAGGACCAACATACCCAGAGATGCAGATCTTGGGGAGGAAAAGAAGGAAAAAAAGGGTCCATTCGATGAGTGATGACTTCAGCCCCAGTGACTCTGTGAATGTTGTCGTTGGAAGCGTGAAAAAGAGAGTCTGGGGAGCTGGGGAGACAGAAGCCCATAGATGGGGATGCCTGCCTGAGGTCACTCTGCTTGTTGTGGACAGTTCCAGGAGGGCCAGGGTAATGGCTTCTCAATTTAAGTCTTAAGTTTTTTCCTCTCTTTCACCTCTTTGCCTGCTCATGGACCAGATCTTCTGTGACTTTTTTTTTTTTTTGGCTGCACCACAAGGTTTATGAATCTGAATTCCCCAACCAGGGATAAACCTAGGCTCCCTGCAGTGGAAGCGCAGAGTCCTAACCATTGGACCATCAGGGAATCCTCTTGTGTGACTTTTCTTAAGCAGGACAAGGGGCTCTGGATTAAAACAGGTGACAGGACTTCCCTGGTGGTACGTGCTAAGTGGCTTTAGTCATTTCTGATTCTTTGCCAGGCTCCTCTTTCCATGGGATTCTCCATGCAAGAATACTGGAATGGGCTGCCATGCCCCTCTCCAGGGGATCTTCCCAACCCAGGGACTGAGTCCGTGTCTCTTATGTCTCCTGCATTGGCAGGCAGGTTCTTTACCACTAGCACTGCCTGGGAAGCCCTCGTCGGACTGTGGATAAGAATCAACCTGCTAATGCAGGGGAGGACTCAGTTCATCAGTCGAGTGAGCCGGTTCAGTCCCTGGTCCAGGAAGATTCCGCATGCCGTGGAGTAACTAAGCTGATATACCACAGCTCCCAAAGCCCATGTGCCTAGGGCCCATGCCCTGCAACAGGAGAAGCCACTGCAACGAGAAGCCTGTGCACCACAATGGAGACCCAGTGCAACCCAAAAATAAAATAAATAAATAATTTTAAAAATAAATTATTAAAAAAAAAAAAACCCAGCAGGGCAGCAGGCTTTAGAGGCTGGGAGAGAAGGACTCGTCCTGGGGGTGTACATGAAAAAGAGGCAAAATCTTGGGCCTCAAGGAGAGACACATTCCAACAGGTTGTCACCTCTTTTAATCCTTGTGGGACTCTTTTCTTGGGCCACTGTTCAGGAGGCATTTCAATATGCCTTGCATTAGCTGTTTATCTGTTGGCCCCTCAGTTTGTCAATCGAATGAGTGGATGAACTGTTAGCACAAGTCCTCATCTCCTTCAACAAACCTGATTTGATATTACTGTCTGCCAGCCAGGTCCCATGCCTGGTGCTAATCACCAGAGATCAATGTCATGGTCTCTGCCTTCAGTGACCATTGGTATAACATTCTTATGTAAATAACATGAGTAATATTATAGCTACAATTTCCACAGCAGTGGTGTTCAAAGGGCCCTCCAGCTTCTACAAAAGGAGTTTGCACCATAACTTATATCAACACGCTATTAACTCCACCAGGAAAGTCTTGTGAAAAAGAAGACTCAGCAATAGCCTAAAACATGTACTTAGCAAAGTAGCTGAATTATCCTCTAGCATGAAGTCCTATCTCACCATGGATCCTAATAGTAATTGGGGGTGACTGGTCTACGGATCACAGATCGAGTGGACCTGTTCTTGAACACTTTCTCAGGCACACAACGAAACAATAGAAGTGTGTACATACACACATGTATCGGTGCTTCCCTGCTGGCTCAGTCAGTAAGAATCCATCTGCGATGCAGGAGACCAGGGTTCAATCCCTGAATCAGGAAGATCCCCTAGAGAAGGCAATAGCAACCCACTTTAATATTCCTACCTGGGAAATCCCATGGACAGAAGAGCCTGGCGGGCTAGTCCATGGGATCCGAAAGAGTTGGACATGACTTAATAACTAAACCATCACACTGCTGCTGCTGCTGCTAAATCGCTTCAGTCGTGTCTGACTCCGTGCGACCCCATAGACGGCAGCCCGCCAGGCTCCCCCGTCCCTGGGATTCTCCAGGCAAGAACACTGGAGTGGGCTGCCATTTCCTTCTCCAATGCAGGAAAGTGAAAAGTGAAAGTGAAGTCGCTCAGTTGTGTCCGATTCTTAGCAACCCCATGAACTGCAGCCTCCCAGGCTCCTCCTTCCATGGGATTTTCCAGGCAAGAGTACTGGAGTGGGGTGCCATTGCCTTCTCCGAAACCACCATACACATATACATATGTGTGCATTAATTTTATTCTTTAGGTTATGTGGTAAAATTGACTTTCCCCCCTTTTAGTGTATAGTTCTATGAATTTTGACCCATGTATAGGTTCATGTAACCCCCACCATAATGAACTACAGATCCATCACCCCAATAAATTCTCATCTTCTTTCTCTTTCCAGAGACCTTCATACCCCATCCGGAGCCCCTGGCAACCACTGGAAGGCAGAAATATGTGGGGAACTGACCCAGATCCTGCAGATGAAGGCAGTATCTTAGGCCAAAGTCCCCGAGGCTGCACAGAGTAGAGCTGAGTGAGGACAACCTCGTATCATCACGCCACTTTCCTTAAGGGCAGAACGTGGAAATTCTGCTCACACCCATCTGCAAAAGATTCTAGGAATTAAGGGCTTTCTTCTGGGTGGCCCTGATCACAAGCTTCTCCTACAAGATAGGAGGGGTGACAATTAGTCTCTCTTATAATAGGGCGTTCCAGGTGGCTCAGTGGTAAAGAATCTGCCTGCCAATGAAGGAGATGATTCAGTCCCTGGGTTGGAAAGATCTCCTGGAGGAGGAAATGGCAATCCACTCCAGTATTCTTGCCTGGAAAATCTCATGGACAGAGGAGCCTGACAGGCTGCAGTCCATGGGGTCGCAAAAGAGTCGAATATGACTTAGCGACTAAACAACAACATAACAATGAGGTTCAAGAAATGTTTTGTTTCTTTGAAAGTGAAAGTTGCTCAGTCGTGTCTGACTCTTTGCGACCCCATGGACTGTATNAACCATCACACTGCTGCTGCTGCTGCTAAATCGCTTCAGTCGTGTCTGACTCCGTGCGACCCCATAGACGGCAGCCCGCCAGGCTCCCCCGTCCCTGGGATTCTCCAGGCAAGAACACTGGAGTGGGCTGCCATTTCCTTCTCCAATGCAGGAAAGTGAAAAGTGAAAGTGAAGTCGCTCAGTTGTGTCCGATTCTTAGCAACCCCATGAACTGCAGCCTCCCAGGCTCCTCCTTCCATGGGATTTTCCAGGCAAGAGTACTGGAGTGGGGTGCCATTGCCTTCTCCGAAACCACCATACACATATACATATGTGTGCATTAATTTTATTCTTTAGGTTATGTGGTAAAATTGACTTTCCCCCCTTTTAGTGTATAGTTCTATGAATTTTGACCCATGTATAGGTTCATGTAACCCCCACCATAATGAACTACAGATCCATCACCCCAATAAATTCTCATCTTCTTTCTCTTTCCAGAGACCTTCATACCCCATCCGGAGCCCCTGGCAACCACTGGAAGGCAGAAATATGTGGGGAGCTGACCCAGATCCTGCAGATGAAGGCAGTATCTTAGGCCAAAGTCCCCGAGGCTGCACAGAGTAGAGCTGAGTGAGGACAACCTCGTATCATCACGCCACTTTCCTTAAGGGCAGAACGTGGAAATTCTGCTCACACCCATCTGCAAAAGATTCTAGGAATTAAGGGCTTTCTTCTGGGTGGCCCTGATCACAAGCTTCTCCTACAAGATAGGAGGGGTGACAATTAGTCTCTCTTATAATAGGGCGTTCCAGGTGGCTCAGTGGTAAAGAATCTGCCTGCCAATGAAGGAGATGATTCAGTCCCTGGGTTGGAAAGATCTCCTGGAGGAGGAAATGGCAATCCACTCCAGTATTCTTGCCTGGAAAATCTCATGGACAGAGGAGCCTGACAGGCTGCAGTCCATGGGGTCGCAAAAGAGTCGAATATGACTTAGCGACTAAACAACAACATAACAATGAGGTTCAAGAAATGTTTTGTTTCTTTGAAAGTGAAAGTTGCTCAGTCGTGTCTGACTCTTTGCGACCCCATGGACTGTATAGTCGGAGAAGGCAATGGCATCCCACTCCAGTACTCTTGCCTGGAAAATCCCATGGACAGAGGAGCCTGGTGGGCTGCAGTCCATGGAGTTGCTAAGAGTCGGACACGACTGAGCGACTTCACTTTCACTTCTCACCTTCATGCATTGGAGAAGGAAATGGCAACCCACTCCAGTGTTCTTGCCTGGAGAATCCCAGGGATGGGGGAGCCTGGTGGGCTACCGTCTATGGGGTAGCACAGAGTCGGACACAACTGAAGCGACTTAGCAGCAGCAGCAGCAGGACTGTATAGTCCATGGAATTCTCCATGCCAGAATGTTGGAGTGGGCAGCATTTCCCTTCTCCAGGGGATCTTCCTAATCCAGGGATAGAACCCAGGTCTCCCACATTGCACATGGATTCTTTACCAGCTGAGCCACCAGGGAAGCCCAAGCGTACTGGAGTGGGTAGCCTATCCTTTCTCCAACAGATCTTCCCAACCCAGGAATCGAACTAGGGTCTCCTGCACTTCAGGTGGATTCTTTACCAACTGAGCTATCAAGGAAGACTTTGTTTCTTTATTTATTAAAAAATAAATCAAGTCTGGCCTGGCATTGCCTTTATCGAGGTCTAGGGCAGGCTGACTGCTTCCTGTGGGGCTCCCTCCAGCACACCCTGGCTCTGCTGTCCAGAGTGACCCTTGGTGTTGATCACGGCTTCCTCTGCCAGTGCAGTTGGCCAGGGTGCTGCCTCTGTTCCCTGAGGGGCGCTGTGGCTCTGAGGAGGGGACAGAAGATACTCGTTCTCATGCCCCAGCCATGGTCTTCACTGAGTGTCTTCTCGGCATCTCCGCAGCCACCCTCAAAAGTGCGACATTCTCTAGGAAACTCCGAATCCCACAGGCTCCTGACATACTTTCAGGGAGTCTCAAGTTTAAGTCTTTAAAATAAGTGTCAATTCTTAAGCTTATCCTCATAATGATCTTCGTGTATATATATATATATATATTTTTTTTTTTTCAAATCATCTTTTAAAACAAAATTCAGAAGAGCCTCAGGGAGCCTGACAAACCAGTGTTCTTCTACTAAGCCAAACAGTGTAAGGTGTATAAGATTTAGAAAGTGTGCTTAGTCGCTCAGTCGTGTCCGACTCTTTGCAACTCCATGGAGCCCACCAGGCTCCTCTGTCCATGGAATTCTCCAGACAAGCATACTGGAGTGTGTTGCCATGCCCTCCTCCAGGGGATCTTCCCCATCCAGGGACTGAACCCAGGTCTCCCACATTGTAGGCAGATTCTTTACTGTCTGAGCCACCAGGGTCTCAAACAGGGGACTAACAAGAAACAAATGACATAGTTAATTTGGGTAAGTTCAGAAGAATTTAATAAAGGAACCACGCAGTACTTTGGGATTAGTAACATCAGAGGACTTGGTGGGGGAAAGTTGGAGAGGAGCTGCTACTAGACGGGGCCTTTTGTAGCCTCTGGGAAGGCGCTGGGAGAGAACAATTCCCTGGCAACACTTCCTTCCCTTCCCTCTCCTCCTCCTCAGGGTTCCTCAGTAGCTGAGCCCATAGGGAAGCTAGAGTCAAGGGTCCAAGTCCTGCATCCTTGGGCATCAGCCTCCATGGACAGAGCCTGAGTCTGGAGAGGCTCATGGACAGAAGGATTGACTGTATCCAGCAGAGTCGGTGGTGGAGGACTGGTGTAATAGTAAGAATTGCCAAGACTTCCTTAGAGCTCCCGTTGCACCAGGAACTATTTCAAGGGCTTCTCATAGATTAACTCATTTGATCCTGCAGGGCAATGAGCCAAAGACGCATAAAGCACGATGAGGATCCAGGGGCATTCCTGGCAACTTTCGATTGAAGAGATGAGGGAGGAGGCAGATTAGATCTTGTCCCACAGGGTAGAGCAGCTTGAAGAGGACATATTTATGTTGAAATGCCCAGATCAAGGCACAAAAGAGGAGGAAACACTCCTGGATCAAAACGCACAATTTATCTCACAGGTCAACAACGGGGAGTGGCATTCTATGTGTGGCGGGAGGGAGGGGAGGAGTAGGTAGGAGGGTTTGCATGTTCAGGCAGGTTTGGCATCAGGAAGAAGTCACTGCCTTCCTGCTCTGCCACAGACATCCAGCTCTCTTTAATCACACCCTCCAAGAAGGCCAGGCCAGAAGAAGGAGGCCTTGAAGATCACTGATGCCAACAGTAGCCATCATTATGAAGCTTCCTGGGTGCCAGATGCGTTTATACCCATTTCCTCTAAAAAACACTACAATCTTGCAGAGTAGTTATTATTGTCCTTTTTTAACAGATGGGGAAACTAGGCCCAGAGAGGGTTAGTAAGTTGCCCAAGGCCACACAGCTAATAGGGGATGCAGCTGAGGTTCAATTTCAAATCCAATGAGCTTCTAATTTGACTATGTTGTCATCTATCTCTGAAACAGAAACACAAAACACATGGACATGTAGAAAACTGACAGACCCATGTGCATAAATGAGGGGAGTATCCAGATTGGGAAGGAGAAGAGAGCTGAGAATGTCTGGGTTTGGGACTTCCCTCGTGGTCCAGTGGTTAAGATTCTGCCTTGCAATAGAGGGGACATGGATTTGATCCCTAGTCGGGAAACTAAGGAGAAGAGGGCATCAGAGGATGAGATGGCTGGACAGCATCCCTGATGCAACGAACATGAACTTGGGCGGACTCCATGAGATGGTGAGGGACAGGGAGGCCTGGTGTGCTGCTGTCTATGGGGTCCCAAAGAGCCGGACCCAACTGGAAGACTCAACAGCAGCAACAACAACAGGGAACTAAGATCCCGCAAGCCACACCTAGAGAGTCTGTGTATGGTAACAAAAGATCCCCTGTGCCGCAACAAAGACTCCAGACAGTCAAATAAAGAAGTGTTTTGTTTTGTTGTTTTTTAAATTATCTGGGATCATTCTAGAAAGAAAGCAGGCATAATCGACCTTTGAAAGACAAGGTGGATTACCATTACTGGAGAAAAGGCAGAGAGTCTTCATGGTGGGGGAACAGTATAGATAAGTGTAGGAAGGCAGGAGGGAGGGTGGTTTCCAGCACAAGCAGAGGCAGTGGGCCTGGTGAGAGCAGGGGCGGAAGTGTGGAAGGACTTCACAATAGAGGATACGGGGGCCGCGACTTTGGACTGGCTTCAGTGGGACTTGGGCGTTAGCTCAAGTTCTTGAAGAGGAAAGTGACATGATGANTTTTTTTTTTTTTTTTAGTATTATTTTTTACTGGAGCCGGTAGCTCGCGAAGACAACCAACAAGTCCTCTTGCCCTGCATTCTGAAGCTCCAGCCAGAGAACTCCCGCTAGATGGCCCCAGCCCGGAACCTTGTTTCACCGGAACTTTGTTTTACTGTAACCTTGTTTCATCGGAACTAGATGCCGAAGTTCCCTATGTTACTGCCGGACGCAAATGTAACTGAACGCTTCCGGTTAGGAATCATGGCCGCGGCCGTTGGCGACTCACGTGTGAGTGCGGGGAAAAAGCTGAAAAATTCACTAAGGAAGAAGAAGAGGATAAAAATGGTAGTCCCGTCTGTAGCATCGGAGCTGGAAGATAAGGACAAAGACGCTTCCGATAATGAAGGTAACCTACTTGGGCTGAGCTTTGGCTGCCCAGAGAAAAGGCCGGGCTGAGTTTGCGGGAAGCAGAGGGTGCGAGAGAATTTCCCGCTGGCAGCCCGAATTTCATCTCCCCAGAACGGCGAAGGGGCGAGTTTGGTTCGCTGTGAGAAGGTTTGAGAGAGTGATGTTCAGGGGAAGGAAGGTCGCTGTTGCGTGCTAAAGCCTCCAAGTTCTTTTATTAGACATTTTCGTTGTCACTGTAGTTAACTAAGATGAATCTGTTGCCTTTTTTTTTTTTTAATAGCAGCAGCAAAAAAAAAAAAAAAAAGNGTGATGTTCAGGGGAAGGAAGGTCGCTGTTGCGTGCTAAAGCCTCCAAGTTCTTTTATTAGACATTTTCGTTGTCACTGTAGTTAACTAAGATGAATCTGTTGCCTTTTTTTTTTTTTAATAGCAGCAGCAAAAAAAAAAAAAAAAAAGGCTTACAGTAGCAAGGGGCGAAAGGAAGGGCGATATCTAAAATTACAAGAGTGAGTTGGGTCTCCTAGGGAGCAAGGAGGGAAAGTCCGAGAGAGGCTCATAAGGAGCAAGCAGGGAAAAGCGGAGAGAGGAAGACGGCTGGTACACTTGAATTTTCTTGTGCAGTAGGTGCGTGCGTGTGTTGGGGAATTAGGAATGAGATACTAGTGAGGAAACCGTAGGTGGTTAAAGTAGAATAAATAAAAGCGGTTGATAAAGATGTCTTTCAGAGACGTTTATACCGAAAGGAAGGAAATGTATTTTCAGGCTTTCAGCTATGGTGTGTACATGCTGCTACTCTTTACCATCGTTCTTGGCACTGGCTTCTCAGGTTACAAGGGATCGCAGACGACCCCTGACCTTCTGCTCAGAGATTGCTCCTTAATATATTAAGAGGTGGTTACAAAGGTAGTTCTTACGATCCTGGTTCAGTTAACAATAAGGATGGAGACAAAGAATTCCATATCTTGTAGAACGCAGTCAAGGCATTGCTTCCTTCTGTCTTATACATAAACCTAATACTGTATGATTATTTTTATTTTAACGTGTCTTTCTCCTTATGGATACAAGTCGTTCAAGCGCTGGAACATGGCTTCTTTATCTTTGTTCTCATGGGGCCTCCCTTATATATTTTGGTACTGAGTAAGTTTTCTTGCTGAATAAATAAGGAATCGATTCATCAGGGCCTTAGTTTTCTCAGTCTGGGGGTGGAGAGCACGGTTTTCTCAGACATAGGGAAAGCACACACAGTGACATGTAGTCTCCTGAAACACATGGCTAGTTAGGTTGAAATGAATTGTTGGCTGTGGCTCTAGCTATTCAGAGGTGTTATTGAGACTAGGAACAGGATAAAGTCAGATTGTAAAGGGCCCTGTGTGCCCCATATGAAGAAGATTGGATTCTCTATTAGTAGGCAATATGGAGCTCTTGAGACATTTTAAGCAAGAAAATGCCACTTCTTTATAAGTATCACTGCTAACTGTATGGTGACTGCCAAAGAGTGCCAGAACAGTTAGGCAAAGTTTCAAAGCTCTGTTAGGGATTGCACTAGGAAAGTACAGTGAAGACAGAGAGGAGGTCCCCACTTGAAATGTTTTTCAGAAGGAAAGCATTCAATTTTCTAGGCAACCAACTTCCAAATAAATTTGTATCACCATAAATTTTAGGTATATTCCTGTTAGAGGAATTAGACTGGTTCCAGATAGGAAAATGAGTACGTCAAGGCTGTATATTGTCACCCTGCTTATTTAACTTACATGCAGAATACATCATGAGAAACGCTGGACCGAAAGAAACACAAGCTGGAATCAAGACTGCCAGGAGAAATATCAATAACCTCAGATATGCAGATGACACCACCCTTATGGCATAAAGTGAAGAGGAACTACAAAGCCTCTTGATGAAAGTGAAAGAGGAAAGTGAAAAAGTTGAGTTAAAGCTCAACATTCAGAAAATGAAGATCATGGCATCCAGTCCCATCACTTCATGGGAAATAGATGGGGAAACAGTGGAAACAGTGTCAGACTTTATTTTTCTGGGCTCCAAAATCACTGCAGACGGTGATTGCAGCCATGAAATTAAAAGACGCTTACTCCTTGGAAGGAAAGTTATGACCAACCTAGATAGTATATTTAAAAGCAGAGACGTTACTTTGCTGACTAAGGTCCATCTAGTCAAGGCTATGGTTTTTCCAGTAGTCATGTATGGATGTGAGAGTTGGGCTGTGAAGAAGGCTGAGCGCTGAAGAATTGATGCTTTTGAACTGTGGTGTTGGAGAAGACTCTTGAGAGACCCTTGGACTGCAAGGAGATCCAACCAGTCCATCCTGAAGGAGATCGGCCCTGGGATTTCTTTGGAAGGAATGATGCTAAAGCTGAAGCTCCAGTACTTTGGCCACCTCATGTGAAGAGTTGACTCATTGGAAAAGACTCTGATGCTGGGAGGGATTGGGGGCAGGAGAAGGGGACGACAGAGGATGAGATGGCTGGATGGTTTCACGGACTCAATGGACGTGAGTCTGAGTGAACTCCAGGAGTTGGTGATGGACAGGGAGGCCTGGTGTGCTGCGATTCATGGGGTCGTAAAGAGTCGGACACGACTGAGTGACTGAAAACTGAACTGAATAATAGTTTAGGTACTGTATCACTTTAATTCTCGTAACAATCCTGTAAGACAGGGTTATTGTTCATATTGTCCTCGTTTTACTTGTCGGAAACTGAGATGTGGAGAGTTCGTATCTTGCTCCTGCAGTGCATAGGCTGGTAAGCTGACAGAGAGCCCAACCAGTGTCGGAGCTTGCTCTGCAGCATTTTTTCTGACCCCTAACTCCGTGATACAGTTGAGGAACCAGGAGGACAGAAATGATCAAAGAAAACAAAACTTTTTAGAAAGTAAAAGAGCAGGGCCACAGAATCTTAAGCAAGAATTGGTCATGAGCAGACCATGGTATTGAGACAGGTTTTTGTTCCACTCTCTAAGGTTTGATCACTAGGGTATTTTTGTGGTCAGATTTTATAGCACTCTTTCCGCCGCTGATAACTGTAGTCTTCCTTCCTTCCTCTCTTCTCCCATCCTTTGTTTTCTCCTAAAATCTGTGTATTATCTCCAGAAATAAATGATCACTCTTTCTCAGTTGTATAAGAGGCATCTGTGTTTGTACTGCCTTTCAGAGGGACTTTGGGCTTCTTAGGAGGGAACTTGCCTCAGTTCCCTCTTCCATAAAATGGACGTGGTAATAGTGTCTCCTCAGGATTATTGTGAAGATTCAATGGGCTCATGTATGTAAAGCATTTAATTTAATGGTTGGCATATGGCAACCATAAAATAAATACCATACCCTTGCGGCTCAGTGGTAAAGAATCCGCCTGCCAGTGCAGGAGACGTGGGTTCGATCCCTGGGTTGGGAAGATCCCCTAGAGAAGAAGATGACAACCTACTCCAGTATTCTTGCTTGGGAAATCCCATAGATAGAGGAGCCTGGTGAGCTACAGTCCATAGGTTCGCAAAGAGTCAGGCACTATTTAGCAACTAAACAACAGCCCACTCATAAGTTATGATCATGACATCTTTTCTGATCTAACAAAACTGCTAGTCCCATCTCTTGGCCACCCAATAAGCCTTCCAGCCTTTGATAACAGTGATGTTTGTAAGCTGGAGCTTGCTCCAGAAAAGAGGTTAGAGTTTCCTCAGGTAACCCTACAAGCGAGCTGATGGCCTTTCTGTTTTCCAGATGAGGAGACAGAGGCTTGGAGATACTGTTTTCCATTATAGTAGAAAGCCTCTCAGTGGAAAACTGTTCAGTCCTTAGATGCCAGATGTTATCTCTTAATTCTGTCCTTACTCTGTACTTAACCATTCAGTCATGTTTTTGTGGTAAAATTAGGCATTAATAGTGGTTCTATTTATTTTTCAGGGATAGTGATTTTGACAGCCATGGATTGTCTCTGCCTAGTTGTTCTGTGGATAGCGTGCACTTAATATTTGCCAGGCTGAATTTTTGATTTCATCTTCAAAACAGAATCCAGTGAATAAGGAGGATGGTGGCCCGTGTCACTGTGCACTGGTGATCTACATGTGACCTGACGGCTGTTTACTCCTCCAGGCACACATCTTGCTGCCCCCTGGCTCGCTGGTGACACGGTGTCTGAACTCCTCATCTCTTGAACACGGTTGCTCTCCTCCCTCCTCGCCATGCTTATGCTGGCCCACTAGCTATTCTTTTTTTTCCCTTCGCTTTCTCTTAACCAGCTTCTCTAGATTTCTATTTAGTTGTCTCCCTTTGCCTTTTCTTTCAGGATTTAGAATGTCTCTCTTCAATAAAGACAAATAATAAAAGGCCTTTATTTAATAAATTCAGTAATGTAGGCCCTTTTGGAGAAGGCAATGGCACCCCACTCCAGTACTCTTGCCTGGAAACTCCCATGGATGGAGGAGCTTGGCAGGCTGCAGTCCTTTGGGTCACAAAGAGTCAGACATGACTAAGCAACTTCACTTTTCAGTTTCATGCATTGGAGAAGGAAATGGCAACCCACTCCAGTGTTCTTGCCTGGAGAATCCCAAGGACGAGGGAGCCTGGTAGGCTGCTGTCTATGGGGTCACACAGAGTTGGACACGACTGAAGCGACTTAGCAGCAGCAGCAGCAACAGTAGGCCCTTTGGATGGAGATGTTTTCCTTTGGTTTAACTCAGAATTTTCTATTTAATATAAGAAATGGATTTTTTTTCCCCCTGTGAAATCAGATATTTCTGGAAAGGTGATACATAAAAACAGCTTTCTCTTTTTTTTTAATTTATAAAAGTAAATTTATTTATTTGGCTGCTTTGAGTATTAATTGCAGCAAGTGGGTTTAGCTGCCCCACAATATGCAGGATCTTAGCTCCCTGCCAGGGATCAAACCTGTGTCCCCTGCATTGGAAAGCAGATTCTTAACCACTGGACCACCAGGAAGGTCCCCGGAAATAGCTTTTCTAGTTCAGATATTTGTGTACGTGTGGCCTTGGCAGAACTATATTAAGTTATCCAAAATTCACCGAGACTGGATTCTGAGAGACTATAATAAAGGCAGGCGATTGACTTCAGACACATGAGGAATCAGCGTGCACGTTACAGGCTTGTTATTGAAGTGTACCAGCTCATTTTATCAGGAAGTTGAGTCAGAGACTTATCTTTGAATTTTAATTGGTTCATAAAAATTGATAAGGATGTGCCTTATATCAACATTTGAAAGCAGCTTCCTTCAGTGAGATGCTACTTATATTTCCTAGAAAAACACACAAATATACCCCATATGGTGTTTGCACTTTTATTTTTTATCTTCTGGCTTTAATTTCTTTTGACATGTTGTGTAAGAAAGGTAGAAAATTGTGCTTTCATGAGTGTAAAACTCTTGGATATTGTTTGTCAGACTTTGCAGAAGTTTCCTAGTTCCATTACCTTAAAGCTTTGGTAAAAGCTGTGTTTCAGAACTTGGCATGAATCCTGCTACATGATGTAGTACTCAGTATCCATTTATTATAAAATTGGAAACTTCTGTTAATGTTTTTTACACTCTTTTCTCATGTACCGGCTATCACTAAGGTTACAGATTAGCAGAAGTTACATGTGATGTAAACTTGAATGATAGCAAAATGATCAGACTGTAAGTTTTGCTAAATTGTAATACTTACTCTTCAGTGGGGTTTGAACTTTGGTCATAGTAAAATTGCGAATGATCCCAAATCAGAGATATGTGTAAGGTAAGATGCTGTAGTCAGCATTCAAGTAATACATAAATGCCAAGCATTATAAAGGAGAGGATGACACGTCTACATGAGTTAACCTGGATCTACTCAGATTTATTGAATTAATACCTTGTTGGTGGTTTAGATACCGTGTATGCTTGGCTCTTAACGTTTGTAGTTTAAAAAACACAGCCTTCCCATTCGGCAGATCAATTCAGGTGAAAAAAATGAAAACAGTGGTGATGATATCAAGTATTATAAAGAGCAGTCATGGCAACCCGTTCCAGTATTCTGCCTGGGGAATCCTGTGGAATAGGAGCCCGGTGGGCTACAGTTCACGAGCTTGCAAAACGTGACTTAGTGACTAAACAACAATAATGATAACCTCTACCTCTGAGTTACTGAATTACTGAGACCTACGGAATTTATGCACTGTTGGAGGTTTATATGCAGTGGCTACTTGCTTAGAGTGTAATCTTTATTAAAAAAAAAAAAAAGCTCTGTAGTCAGTAAATCAACCCATGTGAAAAAGCCTTGGTCCAGTGCAATCAAGTGATTGACTGCTCCTTCAGAGCACGTGCCCATACGTCTATAAACTAGTAGGGAGAAGTGCTTTTTTTTCTGAATTATTCTGGTCACATATTTGAATAACGGCCATATACTTCTAAAATAAGACTTGATACCAGTCCAGTTTAGAAGGTCCTAGGAGCAATCCCTTCCTTTTTTTGATGAACTACAAAGCAGTATTTAAGATGTAATAACCTAGCAGATAAATAAACGTTTCATAAACTGTAGCTTATAACCTCCTGCATCATTTAAGTTACTTAAAATAGCAAAGGAACATGCCTAAGAAATGAAGTATATCATAGTCCTACTTGAGTAGTTTAGCAATTTATAGAACAGGCTCAGGAAACAGACTACTTCCAGGCTCTGTCTGGCTTGCCCAGATAGCACATAGTAATCACATCTGACAGTTTGTCCCATGGTAAAACTTTCATTTTATTTTTGGGTATTTTTATGGAAACCTGAGTAACTTCCATTTTTTTTTTTTAGAGGTAACTGCTTTTTAAAAAAATTTTCAAGTGTCAATTTTGAATATTCTAAATTAAGCAGTAAAGGGCAGGAAAGAGCACATGGCGTGATAGAACAGATGTTTTAATACCTGGACTGGGGAGCAGTGGTTTCCTAGAGCTCTGTATGACTTCCGGCAAAATGAGAATGGGATGTGAGCACTGGCCATTCTCGTTAGCTATGTTAGAGAGAAATTCCTGTTTTAATTCAAGCTTTATTATTTTTTTTTTCACTTTATTTTTTTTAATACATAATTTAATTTAAAAAATATAAGACTTACAGCGAAGAAACAAATCTATAATGGCAAATATTAAGGCAACAAAATATGAATAAGAAAAGGTGATTTTTAAAGCCAGGATCATTACCAATGACTCAAAATCATACAATGCATAATCTATGCCTATAGTCTACCGAATAATAACATAATAATAATATCACTTATAAAGAAAACAAAGTATAAGCATTCCAAAAAATCAAAGCAAAATAGGTATCATTTAAACATTTTTTTTTTTTTTTTTTTTTACAGTTTCAATTTCCATGCTTGTAATGGGTCTGTTAAGATTTTCTATTTCTTCCTGGTTCAGTTTTGGAAAGTTGTACTTGTCTAAGAATTTGTCCATTTCTTCCACGTTGTCCAATTTATTGGCATATAATTGCTGATAGTAGTCTCTTATGATCCTTTGTATTTCTGTGTTGTCTGTTGTGATCTCTCCGTTTTCATTTCTAATTTTATTGATTCAATTTTTCTCTCTTTGTTTCTTGATGAGTCTGGCTAGTGGTTTGTCAATTTTATTTATCCTTTCAAAGAACCAGCTTTTGGATTTGTTGATTTTTGCTATGGTTGTATTACTTTTCTAAAAACTACTGCCCCCAACCAAAACCCAAGAGCACATGTATGCCCACACAGGTGGCACTAGTGGTAAAGAACCCACCTGTCAATGCAGGAGCCTTAAAAGATGCTCATTTGATCCCTGCATCAGGAAATCCCCTGGAGGAGGGCATGGAAACCTACTCCAGTATTCTTGCCTAGAGAATCCCATGCACAGAGGAGCCTGGCGGGCTACAGTTCATAGGGTCGCAAAGAGTCAGACATGACTGAGTGACTCAGCACACGCACGTGCCCACACAGCAGTGTGAAGAGCCCTATTGTTGGGCAATGGAGACAGTGGGTGACAGCCTTGCCATCTGCCCCTGACTTGCCTGGACCCTCAGCAGGTACTGAATAGGAGGGTCTGCTCTGAGGAGCCTCAGGCTTTGATGGCTAGCATGGGCCTGGTCTGCCAGACTCTGCTTAGAGCCTTGGTGGAGGAGATCCTCTTCTAGGACATGGTAAGAGCCTGGAAGCTGGCTTTGAGTTCATTTTTTATAAAACTTCCACTCAAAGTTACACAAACATGAGTGAAATTACCCTAGGGCTCAAGGAATGAGCAAGCTAGAGAAAGATGTGACTAATGGCTGAGATGGTCAATGGTCATCTGAGAGGTCTAAGTAGCTTACAGTACAAGTCCAGGGTCATGGCATACCCACCAAATGTGAGGCTCTGTGCTAAGCACACGATAGATGCAAAAATGACTGAGGTCAAGAGTCTGCCCTCAAGTAGAGAAGCCACAGTTGTGGGTTCTTAGGTGTCACCTGTTCAGGGGCCCCTTCTCTGATACACACCCCTGTCCCATTGAGGAATAGGTCGCTTATTTGGGGTCTGCAGCCCTGTGTTTACCTTGGTCACATTGCTTACCACACTGAAAAGTTGTTTCCTAAATTATCTGTCTCCCATGCGTCATCGCTTGGATCTTAAAACATTGACTGTGCAGTAAAATGGGGTAAGGAAATGGAAAGCCAGCCAAGGGACTGGAGGAATAATTTTGAATTATCTTGAGACTGCTTTCCCGAGAGAAGTGAGTTATGGACCATCCTCTCGAAGCTCAG
>SJYA01002677.1:40941-91868 GCA_006410615.1 Neotragus moschatus
TTTTTTTTTTTTCCCAGTTGAGGCAGGTGGGATCTAGTTCCCTGACCAGGGATGAAGCCCTGCATTGGGAGCACAAGAGTCTTAGCCACTGGACCACCAGAAAAGTCCCCACCTTAGCTTCTAAATCCATCAATCCCTCCCATGTCCTGTTTCTGGAGTGATCTTAAGGACATGCCTTATTTCCACTTCACCTCCTGTAATAGAGATTCAGGAAGGAGAAGACACATGCCCTATGTCACTTAGCTAGTGAGGGGCAGGGCTAGGCTTCAGACCCAGATCAGCCCACTGTGTCATGTCTGTGGGGTTTGGGGTTTGAGACGTGAATTACTGTACTGTGACCCCTCAAAGATGGTGGCCTTTGAGATGGAACTCTAAGGACAGTGGTGTCTGTGAGGTATTTTATTACTCCCCTGAAGCCCAGCATCAAAGGGTCATTGTTTTGCAAGGCTTCCTCCTGGATCGTGATTCCCTGGGAAGAAATAAAGCCAGATTCTCGACTCCATGGTGCACATTGCCTGCTCCATCACTGGCATTCTGGTTATTAATAGTATGGGCTGAAGAGTAAACGAGTGAGTGAGTGGTTCTAATTCCGTACACAGCCAAGGTTGACGCTTGCCACGCAAACGGAAGCAGAACATAATAGTTTCCATTACCCAACAGTCAGGAGATTATTTGGCCGTAAACCACAGTATTTTGCATGTTACTGGAGAATTATAAATTCTCCTTTTTCAAATTATTGTTCTCAGTGATTATTGTGGGGACACAGGAAGAGAGACAGTATTGCCCCGTCTTACGAAACAGCGAGCTGGCGCGAGTCAGGAATGAGCTTTAGCAGGTGTTGGGGCGAAACAGGTGCCAGCCGACTGCCTGGGGCTCTGTTTGCCAAGGCAAACGCTGTCACAGCACACAGTGTTAAAGAGCCTCATGCTGTCTTGCTGAGAAATTGTGTGCGTTTGATCCCAGCTCATTCTGTTTCACCCTGAATGCGGGCCCTTCAGATACAGGCTTACTTTTAAGGTGCTTTGAGTCTTTTGGGCCACAGCACCTATTTATAGCTGGGTCTCCAAACCCCCACCCTCTGGAAGCACCTTATAGCACATTCTGTGTCTCCAACTCGGATGTGACATCTGGAGAAGCTAGTAGATCATCAGTCATGCTCTCATTTGTGTCTATTCATTAAACATTTTTTTTTCTCTTATAATACATACTTATCAATTTCTTGCCAAGTGCCAGACACACTGGGAGATATAAAAATGAATGAAGACGACTCACTCATGGGAACCAGTACCCTCGTCTGTGGGGCAGATTTTATCAAAGATTTTCAGGCAAAGGTAGGACCTTTACAAGTCACCAATGCCAACTACTTAATACTGAATATTAGACATTACTGTCTTTCAAGATCTTTCCACTGCTATGCCTGAGGTTTTTGTATCTCCTCAATAAATGGACAGAGGAGCCTGGTGGGCTTACAGTCCATGGGGTTGCAAAAAGTTGGACACGATGGAGTGATGGAATTTTGGTATCTCCTCTCTCCTCTATTCCTTAGTGAGCTTGTCTTTCATTCCTGCCCTCCAAATGATTCAAGGAAGACCTCTGATGGCTAAAGATTTATTGAGGCAATCTCCTGAACAGGAAGCACCCACCTTAGATGTTACTTCTTATCCTATTTGTCCTTTCCTGAAAGGAAAGTGTGAGTAGTATAGGGGCTTTTCAGATGGCTCAGGGGTAAAGGATCTCTCTGCCAATGCAGGAGATGTATGTTCGATCCTTGGGTTGGGAAGATCCCTGGATGAGGAAATGGCACCCCACTCCAGTATTCTTGCCTGGAGAATTCCATGGACAGAGGAGCCTGGTGGGCTGCAGTTAGTGGGGTCACGAAGAGACACGACTGGGCAACTGAGCATGCATATATAAGTTAGATCACACACTTTCTCCTCACNAGGAAATGGCACCCCACTCCAGTATTCTTGCCTGGAGAATTCCATGGACAGAGGAGCCTGGTGGGCTGCAGTTAGTGGGGTCACGAAGAGACACGACTGGGCAACTGAGCATGCATATATAAGTTAGATCACACACTTTCTCCTCACCGCCATTCCCACACTCCTGCTTTGCCGAAGAAATAACTCAAGTAGCTAAAATCACTTTTTGTATTAAAACGCATATATGGTTGTTACATGAAGCTGCCCTTGTTAACAGTTTGCATATCTTATTTCTCCTCTTAGGTCATAAGCTCAAATAGGTGGGGGCTGTATCTCATTTTCACCCCTTTTGCTCCTGCTTCACTCCAAGCATGGTATTAGGTGAGGAGAGTGAGGCTTTATAAATATTTCTATTAGATCAAATATGCTTTTTGCATGGGGTTCTAATAAAGGAGTCCTTTCCTTTTTGCAACAGAGTTGGGCATGCGGAACAGGAACCCAAACCAGCTTTCAACTCTGCTTGTTGAAGGAACTGCTGAATACATTCAAGGTTAAAAACACAGACAAGTGGGAATTCCCTGGCGGTCCAGTGGGTAGGACTGCGCTTCCACTACAGGGGGCCCAGGTTGATCTTTGACCAGGGAACTAAGATCTTGCAAGCTGTGCCACATGGCCAATGTAAAAATTAAAAAGATCTTAAAAATAATAAAATTAGAACATGAAATAAAAACACAGACAAATAACAAATATGTGATGTGGCCAGATTCACACTAAAAGGGGTTGTTGCTCAGTCGCTCAGTCATGTCTGATTCTTTGTGACTGCAGCACACCAGGTTTCCCTGTCATTTTACCACCTCCTGGAGCTTGCTCAAACTCATGTTCATTGAGCTGGTGATGCCATCTAACCATCTCATCCTTTGTCATCCCCTACTCTTCCTGTCTTCAATCTTTCCCAGGATCAGGGTCTTTTCTAATGAGTCAGTTCTTTGCATCAGGTGACCAAAGTATTGGAGCTTCAGGTTCAGCATCAGACCTTCCAATGAGTATTCAGGACTGATTTCCTTTAGGATGGNATCTAACCATCTCATCCTTTGTCATCCCCTACTCTTCCTGTCTTCAATCTTTCCCAGGATCAGGGTCTTTTCTAATGAGTCAGTTCTTTGCATCAGGTGACCAAAGTATTGGAGCTTCAGGTTCAGCATCAGACCTTCCAATGAGTATTCAGGACTGATTTCCTTTAGGATGGACTGGTTTGATCTCCTTGCAGTCCAAGGGACTCTCAAGAGTCTTTTCCAACACTACAGTTCAAAAGCATCAATTTTCGGTGCTCAGCCAACATTCACATCCATATATGACTACTGGAAAAACCATAGCTTTGACTAGATGGACCTTTGTTGGCAAAGTAATGTCTCTGCTTTCTAATATGCTGTCTAGGTTGGTCCTAGCTTTTCTTCCAAGGAGCAAGCATCTTTTAACACTAAAAGGGGACGATGTGACTATAAACAGCTGGGTGGCACTGCTTCCCTTCACAGCTTTGAAATCCAAATTACAAAAACGAAATATTGTTCTGGCAAACAAATGCAGAACCCAGCCTCTGAAACCAATGGATAAGGGAAGCTTGCCTCTGCCACACACTGTGCTTAGTTCCTCTGCTACTAAGCACGCACCAGTGTCCCACCGTACCTCACTCACCAAACACAAGTTCAGAGGAAAAGTTAAGAATTTCAAGATGGTGACATGAGACCCTACGACCTCAAGCCAGAGGCCCTTCTGAGCACCAGGCCCTCTCTGTGCGACTGCCCAGGCTGCAGGCCCATGAAGTTGGCCCTGTCTAGCAGATATATCGGAGAAGGCAATGGCACCCCACTCCCGTACTCTTGCCTGGAAAATCCCATGGACGGAGGAGCCTGGTAGGCTGCAGTCCATGGGGTCGCACAGAGTTGGACACGACTGAAGCAACTTAGCAGCAGTAGCAGCAGCAGCAGACACATGCATGCATGCCAAGTTGCTTCAATTATGTCTGACTCTGCATTCTATGGACTGTAGCCTGCCAGTCTCCTCTGTCTGTGGGATTTGCCGGGTAAGGATACTGGAGTGCGTTGCCATGCCCTCCTCCAGGTGAATCTTCCTGACCCAAGGATTGAACCTGCGTCTCCTGCATCTCCTGCATTGCAGGCAGATTCTTTACTGCTGAGCCCCCGGGGAAGCCATGCTAAGTACTCAAATGTTTGGTTAATGAATGTACAAATGTCACTTCTTAAGCTCAGGCTTCATTAACCAAAGCTCAATTGTTGGCAATATTCTACGATCCAACGACACGTGTGTGGGGGAATTCTCTCACACACCCACCAAATGATTCTTCTCGACTCCAGCTCTGTGCCCTACAACTTAACTCAGTTCTGATGCGATCTACCTCAAGGTAGCATCAGATCCTACAGATTAGGGACTCAGCCCCAAAAGACTGCCCTCCATTACTTCAGATGCTAATCACAAGTCCAGGTTGTCATGAACTTCCCCAGTGTCTGGTGGTTAAGACTGTCTTCCAATGCAGGGGACATGGGTTTGATCCCTGGTCAGGGAACTAAGGTCTCATATGCTGCAGAGTGGGATCAGATCTGTTTTAAAACTATGGGGGAAAAAAACAAGGCTAGGTTGTCACCAGTGCTTCTGACTCATCAGTTATAAATCAGAGGTTCTCATGACCCCCTTTTCAGACTCGATTAATTTGCTATAGTGGCTCACAGAACTCAGAACAGTTTACTTCATTTACTGGTTTATTATAAAAGGATATGATTGATAAAGGATACAGATGAACTGCCAGATGGAAGAGATGAGGGCGAGGAGCTTCTATGCTCTCTCCTGGACCACTCTCCCATCACCTCCTCCTGATCACCCATCTGGAAGTTCTCCACGCCCCCTAGCATTGGGACTTTAAGGAGGCTTCCTCATAGAGGCATGATCAATGACTAACTCACCTTCCTCCTGCTCTGGAGGAGAAGGGGCGAGACTGAAACTTCCAAGCTTCTAACCAAGGCTTGCTCACGCTGGTGCCCAGCCTTCACCCAGCAGCCTATCCGCAGTGTCCTCAACAGAGCAAGAGATGCTCCTAGTGTTTTTATCACTTAGGAAATTAGCAAGGGTTTTAGGAGCTCTGTGCCAGGAACCAGGAGCAGAAACCAATGCATGTATTTTTTATTATCTCACAACTGTCTATTAATGGTGGACATAATAGCAAATTAATCTCTGTGATATTGAAAAAACTTTCTGAGCCAAGAGTCTTAATCTCTTTTTCTTATGAACTTTGTTAATCAGCTGCAATACCGAGTGGATTTGAGTTTTACCAATCCTGTCTTTTGCTTGAGAGAGGCTGTCCTCAAGAGAGAGGAAGATGGGAATAGATTTTGTTTTGCTTTCAGTTAATTTTTGTTTTTAATTAATTTTTAAAAGAAAAGTAAGTGCACTATTCTATTTCTCCCTATGCACATGTGTCTTAAAAAAAGGTTCAGATACACCTGGCACCACTGTGTCTAAAAGTCAAAGACTCATTCACCTATGGGTCTGTCTCCAGACAGGAGGATATGTTATCTGAAATGTACAGACTGCTAGGATGAAAGTTGATGGACTGACAAAATTAGATTTATTTTTAACTGGGCAAGGGGAGGGAAGGAGGGTATGAAAAATTCATGGTTGGGAGAAGCAAGTCCCTGCAAAGGAAAAATGAATGTTCTTGGTGTACAGACTTTGATATATTAATAACCACTGTGGTTCAGAAAAGCTTAGATGAACAACTTGTTGAGGTAACATTACTACAATACTTTGGGGGCCCTGGAGGCCTCAGGCTTTCCTATGTATTCATGTGTAGATGCAGCCAAGGTGAATAAATGCCATTCAAAGAGGTTGGAATGCATTTTTCCCAATGGGTAGCTGGGGAGGAAATCAAATGATAGACACCTGGACTCCTAACTTCATTTTTAACTCTTCTAAATGAAGATGACTGTTGACGAAGAAACTCAAGAGAATCAGATTTACATGACATTTATGTATTCATTCAGCCAGCATTTCTTGAGCTCTATGCCGGGATAGCGTCACTAACTTGATTGACGTGAGTTTGAGCAAACTCTAGGGGACAGTGAAGGACAGAGAAATCTGGTGTGCTGCAGTCCATGGGGTTGCAAAAAGTTGGACAACCCAGTTCAGTTCAATTGCACAGTTGTGTCCCACTCTTTGTGGCCCCAAGGACTGCAGCAGGCCAGGTTTCCCTGTCCTTCACTGTCTCCTGGAGCTTGCTCAAACTCATGTCCATTGAGTCAATGATGCTGTCCAACTGTCTCATCCTCTATTGTCCCCTTCTCCTCCTGCCTCAGTCTTTCCCAGCATCAGGGTCTTTTCCAAAGAGTCAGTTCTTTGCATCAAGTGACCAAAGCATTGGAGCTTCAGCTTCAGCATCTGTACTTCCAATGAAGATTCAGGACTGATTTCCTTCAGGATTGACTGGTTTGATCTCCTTGCTGACTTAGCAACTGAATAAAAGCAAATGCCAGGTAACTGTGTTAGGTGCTGAAGCACTGAAGCAAAATTCAGCTAAGTCCTTGTCCTGGAGAGGCCCTCAGTTTATCCTGAAATGAAAATGTGGTGGATAGGATGGGGGTGGCCATAGAGGTCTCCCAGCTGCTGGTGCCTGGGGAAAATGACCATTCACATCCAGAGTGTCCGAGGAAGTTGTTCTACCCCACAGAGGCTGGTAAGCTATGAGTTGTCATGGCAACAGATTAAACAGATGGAACAGGGTGTGAGGGCCCCAGCTGTGAGCGTACTCTCTCCTCCTCCTCTAGCCTGACGCTTTCTTGCTTACTGCCGAGACCATTTTCCTGGATGTGGGATTTGGCTGGAGAAGAAGAGCAGATGGAAGGGGGCTGCTGGGAAGGGGAGAGGATACTAGAGACACTACAGATTCACACAGAATAGCAAGTAAAATTTAGTGTAACACTTATGGGACCCTCATCATGTGCCAGGCATGCCTGCAGCCTCATCTCAACTAATTCTCATCACAACACTCTGGCAGTTTTCTTTCCCCCATTATAGAGGTGAGAAAACTGAGGCTCAGATGGGCTGTAGATAAACAGTAGGCAGTGGAGGTGAGATTCACATCTGGGACTGTCTGAGTCCCATGCCTGAGCTCTTAGCACCCAGCTTGAGTAGTTCTGAACTGAAGGTACAACAACGAATCTGGGGAAGCAGAGGAAGAAGGGCTAAAATGCAGAGTCCTGGACCCAGTTCCAGACCGGCTGAGTCAGAATCTCTGGGGAGTTGGGCCAAGGAATTAGAATATGAAGGGATCTTGGGGGTCTTGGAGATCTGAGTGGTACCTAGAGAGAGGAATGACTTTCCCCAGGTCCCAGGGTGAGTTGGGACTCGGATCAAGATCTTCTGTACTAGCTTACATGCTTGTTCTCAGTTGCTTCAGTCATGTCTGGCTCTTTGTGACCCTGTGGACTACAGCTGGCCAGACTCCCCTATCCATGGAATTCTCCAGGCACGAATACTGGAGTGGACTGCTATGCCCTCCCCTCCAGGGGATCTTCTTGACCCAGGGATCGAACCCACGTCTCCTGTGTCTCCTGCACTGCAGGCCGACTCTACTGCCGAGCCATCAGGACTTAAAGGTGTGAAGTGGGGTGTTCACAGGAAACAATAGAGAATACGGTGGGCTGACCACTGAAGGCTGTCCTTTGTTTAGGATAATAAGGCTCCATCTAACCGGTGCTCCAATCAAGAAAAAGAAGAGAGAAGCCCTAACCAGTGCTTACTATATTTTCTTTCCAGCATTACTGCCTGCAAGGCCAACCCACTTCCTAGCCCAGTCACCAGGGTAACCATCACCCCCACCTTGACAGTCAAGTGCGTCCACAGGCTCTTGCACCCACATCCAGGGCCGAGAGACCCAGCCCTATAATCAGCCTCCCGCTGCCTCTCCAGACAGTCAGCAGCGTCAGCTCCCTGCTCTCAGGGCCCATCACCCCATCCCAGGATCTGCAGACACCCCTCCCCACCCTCACAGGCTACGTTCTGCTTCCCTCGCCCACCGCCTCCCAGGAGACAAATGTGTGACTGCACTTCTGGCGGGGATGACCACCTCTGGAGGGAGGAGCCTGCCCTTGAGTTGGGGCACAGCCCAACACACCCAGCCCACGCATGAGAAAAGAGCACCCCCTCCCAGAGGAGGAGCGCTGTGGCAGTGAGCACCCTCCTACCCTCCAGAGACAGCTGAGGGGGCGGCTGGAGTTTGGAAGAGTTGGCAAAGTGACGATCAGGCCAGGCTAGGGGTGGAGGCAGTTAATAGTGAGGAGGACCAGGGTAGGGGGAAGGTAACCTGAGCACCCAAATCCTGTTGTTAATGAAACAGTTCCCTGCCTGCCCCACTGCAGGGCTCCCCGTCGAGGAAATGGGACACCCCTCACCCCACTTCCCCATCACAGTCACCTGGAGCCTGCCCCTGCAGGTGATGATGCTAACTGCCCGTTCAAGGACCGGCCAGAATACTTCCAGGAGGCTGGGCTGCTCATGGGGCCACGGCGTCCCCTTCAGGACTTCAAAAGGATTGACTCCATCTAGCCTACCCAGTGCCCTGCCTGCTAGGCTGCACGTCTCTGTCTGACCTCCTTCCTCAATGGCTGCAGCCCATCAGTGCTTCCTACCAGCTCTATCCTGACCTGGGTGGCAGACACCCCAGCTGTGGCCCTCCTCACTGTTCCTTCCCTTATCTTTCTGCTTGGACACATCTTAGGCCATGTGAGATTCTCTGCATCTCGGCTGTCTCCTAGGGTCTGAGCCACTTCGACCCTGAGGACCAGAGATGGCTGTCCCGATTACCCTACTTTCTTGGTTCCCTGCAGCCTCCGGGGTTGAGGCCTTCATAGGATTGAGACCTTCCTCCAGAGGGCTTGGGGCCTGGTGCCCCCAGAAGCTGCTGAAGGAACCAAGTGAAATCATTAGAGTGCCAGGGACTTGACTCCTCAGGGAGCCAACTGTGACCCATAGAAGGTAGACGGCAGGGGAAACTGATTCTCACAGCAGTTCCCAGGCCAGGTGTCTGCACAGCCTGTCTGGAGAAGGTCCTCTGTGACGAAACACCTACCTGGCTGTGTCTTTGTGAACGGGTGGCTGGCTGGGAAGCAGTGCCTGTATCTGTTTCCCTTTGTGTCCCATCTTGCTTCACTCCCCTCACTTGGGTTGCCCTAGGGCTGCATCGCCCAAAGAAGAGTGTGTGCTAAGATTCAAATAGGGCAGAGTTCTCATTCTATGTTATCTAGCCTCTCACTTGACAGAGGGAGCGGAGATCTAGAGAAGTTCAGTGATTTCCCCAAGTTCACAACTAGTTAAGGGAGAAGGTCTGCCTACTCATCACTTGAACAACTAGTTAATAAGCACCTGCCGTGTGCCAGGGACAGTTCTGGGCACTGAGGATGCAGTGAACCACGTGGACAAAGCCCCTCCCTTTACGGAAGACAGCGCTTGAGTGGAGGGTTAGAAGGGAAAGGACTGTAAAAGAGGCGAATAAGCAAAACACTCAGGACGTTAGACTGATGAGTGCCGGTAGTGGTGATGGTTGGGTATTATGGGCTGGACTGTGTCCTCCAAAATTCACGTGCTAAGTCCTGACCCCTAGTACTTCAGAACGTGACTGCATTTGGAGATAGGCTATTAGAGAGCTGATGGAGTTAAAATGAGGCCATTGGAGTGGGTTCTAGCCCAATATCTGTGTTGAGTCGCTCAGCTGTGTCCGACTCTTTGCAATCCTAGGGACTGCAGCCGGCCAAGCTCCTCTGTCCATGGGATTATCCCGACAAGAATACTGGAGTGGGTGGCCATTTCCTACTCCAGACTCAACATGCATGGTGTCCTTGTAAGAAGAGAAAATGTGGACACATAAAGAGATACCAGGGATGCCTACATGCAGAGAAAAGACCCTGTGAAGACACAGCCACCCGTAAGCCTAAGGAGAAACCAACCCTGCTGACACCTTGATCTTGGACTTCCAGCCTCTAGATGGAGAGACAGTACACTTCTGTTCCTTAAGTCACCCAGTCTGCGGTATTTTGTTGTGGTGGCCCTAACAAACCAAAACACTTTCATAAAAGGTGTTCTGAGCTGGCTTCCTTGAGAAGGGGACATTTGAGGAAAACCTTGAAGGATGCAATGGGGGGGGAATCTTCTGAAACTCTGATGGAAGAGCATCCCAGGCTTCAGGGCTCTGACGGGCCTCACACCTTGAGTGACCACGGGACAGCGTGGACACCAGTGCATGCAAAAAAGCAGAGTGGGTGAGGGAGAAAACGGGAGGATGGGAGATCACAGACGTGACAGGATGTGGGAGGATGTTCTCTGCAGGAGTTGCTGCAGTTTACAGCGGTGGTTCTCAGCTGGGAAGAAGAGGGTTTTGTGTCCAAATCTGGCAAGTGTCTGAAGATATTTCCAGGGTTGTAACTGAGAAGGTGTGAGGAGAAGGTTAGGATCAGACACTGGCATCTAGTGGGTAGAGGCCAGGGAGGCTGCTAATGCACACGATAGCATTTTGCTCCAGCTCCCAAACAGAGGGCTTCCCTGTGGCTCAGATGGTAAAGAATTTGCCTGCAATGCGGGAGACCCAGGTTCGATCCCTGGGTCAGGAAGATCCCCTGGAGAAGGGAATGGCAATCCACTTCGGTATTCTTGCCTGGAGAATTCCATGGACAGAGAAGCCTGGTGGGTTACAGTCCATGGGATCCTAAAGAGTTGGACACCACTGAGTGAACCGTCACTTCACTTTCCAAATAAGAAATCCAAATTACCAAGAATCCCATAGTAATTCTCATCCCAAGGTTGAGAAGCCCTGGTTTAGAGCATAGTATCACTCTGACTGTGGGAGCGACTTCAAAAGAAGAGCAGGGATTCTCTGGAGAGCCAGTGCTTAGGACTTGGAGGTTTCACTGCTGTGACCTGGGTTCAATCCCAGGTCGGGGAACTGTTAATAAAATCCTGCAAGCCGCACGTCATGGCAGAAAAGAAAAAGCAGCAGCAAAGGCTCCATTAATCTGCCCAGGGTGGCAGATCTTCTGCCAAGCCTGGAGTGCTGCAGCTCGTGGGGTGACAAAGAGTTGGATGCAACTTAGCAACTAAACAACAATGTCAATTTAGTGTTCCCTGCCCTTTTCTCCCTGCCTCTTCCATCTTTCTCTTATCATTTTCTCAACAAACATTAACAGAAGCCTTGCTATCTGTTAACTGTTGTGCCAGGTACTGGGCAGATTCTAACAGGTATAGCCTAGTAGGAACCTGACCTAGTTCACCCAGACCCAAGCTGGCGAGAAGGGAGCTGTTCCATGGGGCAGGTGCTGACTTGGGGAAAGTCCTCTTGGAGCTATAGGTGGACCTCTGCGACCGTTGTCAGCAGTTGCCATCTACTCGCACATTAAAGAAATCACAGAATGAGCACAGGGTGGGTGATAGCTCCATGCAGCTAGCTGCACAAGCCCAGAACTTGGAAATCATCCTTAGAGCCTCTGTCTTCCTCACCCCCCTCCCCCGTCCATCCATCCCCAGCTACCTCCAAAGTCTCTCTTGACTCTGTTCACATCGCTCCATCTCTATCATCGTGACTCTAGTCCAAGCTCCTATCATCTCCTAGCTGGTCTCTCGATTGTCACTCTGGTGCCCCTAGAATCTTTTATTCATTAGGACAGATGGGCTATGCCGCAGTAACAGAAAACACGAATTCTCAGTGGCTTAACACAATAGAAGTTTATTTCTGACTTATGCAAAAATAATTGAGGTGATCCTCCTCCATCAGTCTGCTCCCTGTATTTTTTCCATAGCAATTATTATAGTCTGTAGTTATCTATTTAATTATATCAATTATTGGATCAATTTCTGTTGCTGTCCCTAGGGTATGTACTCCTTAATGGTAGGACCTGTACCTAGCGTGCTATGAATCCCTAGACCTAGAACAGTACCTATAATATAGCTATGATTCATGCTTAATATAACATATAAAGTATAATCTTGACATATTTCTTGAATGAATGGTTGGATGAATGCAGTGGCTACACTATGACTGGAAACCACATCACCTCTCAGATCTAAAATATTCTAAAATACTTCATGCATAAAACATGATATGGAATACATATGTATATTTCAAGCCTAACAATAAAACACTCACATATCACTACCCAGTTTAAAAAATAAGTGACATCACTTGGGACTTCCCTGGGGGTTTAGTGGTTAAGACCGCACTTCCACTGTAGGGTGAGCTCCATCCCTGGTCTGGGAACTAAGATCCCACATGCTGATTCTGGCGCGGCTGAAAAACTGAAACAGAAAACAAACAGGTCACTACCATCTATATGCCCCTCCCTGATCGCATCTCAGTCCCAGAGATTAACAAAAGGCTCCATTTTTTATCCACCATCTCCTTTTCCTTATCAACATTTTAACCACAGGGGGCTTCCCATGGTGCTAATGGTAAAGAACCCACTTGCCAGTGCAGGAGAAATGAGACGCGAGTTCAACCGCAGAGTCGGGAAGATCCCCTAGAGGAGGGCAGGCAACCCACTCCAGTATTCCTGCCTGGAGAATCCTGTGGATAGAAGAGCATGGATGGCTATAGTTCGTCAGATCACAAAGAGTCAGGCTGACTGAAGCGACTTATCATGCATGCAGTTATTACATATAGTATTGCTTTTGAATGTTATATATAAATAGTATAACACTGTATGTAGTCTTTGGCAATTTGCATTTGTTGTTCAATACCTTTGTGAGATCTATTTTTGTAGAATTACATAGTTGGGGTTCACTTTTATCATCACAGTTTTCCACGGATAGAGTGTAATACAATTAATTTATCCTCTTGTTAATGGGTATTTGAATTGTTACCAGGTTTTTTCAATGGCAATTTGTACTGCTGTGAACTTTCTTGTACATGTCTCAGTGCAAGTGTGCAAAGAATTCCTCTAGGGTACACAGCACATACCTTGAAGAGGTAAATTTCATTTTATAAGTCAAGGCAGTGGCTTCCAAGGTGCTTACAACAACTTTCATTTCCACCAACAGTGTGCAAGAGTCCCCTCCATTCTACATCCTTCAGACACCGGATACCGTCAGATTTTTAAAATTTGTGCCTGTTCTGTGGGTATCTACATTCACCTTCTGCTGATTATTAACGAGGCTGGGCTTTTCCCCATAGGTTTATTAGTGAATTTTCTTTTGCAAAACGATTGCTCATATATTTTGCCCATGTTTCCACTTAGCTGTCTTCTTACTGAGTTTCTGGAGTTCTTAATTCTAGACAGCATTTTTTCCATGGCTATTTTATTGTAAATATCCTTTCCTGGTCTGCAGGTTTTCTTGTGCATTATGACGAAACGAGTTCTAAATCTCAAAGTAGTTACATTTATCAATCTTTTATATATTATATTTATAATCTTTTTTTTTTTGTATAAGAAAATTCTCCCTGATGTCACAAAACTATTCTTCTATATTTTCTTCCAAACATTTGAAAGATTTGTCTTTGGTTTTTTACTAACCTGAAAATGATTTTGCCTATGGTCTCAATTAGAAATCTAATTTGAATAGTTTTCTCATTATCATATTATAATTACATTAGTTTCCTACTGCTGCTGTAACAAATTACCACCAATCTAGTAGCTTGAAAAACACAAATTTATTATCTCATAGTTCCGGAGGTTAGAACTGGGTTTCACTGGGTTAAATTCAAGGTGTCTGTGGGGGCTGCATGGCATTTCCACCTGGAGAATCTAGAAGCTTGTTTCTGTTTTTTCCCAGCTATCCACTTGTGCTCTCTTCCACCTTCAAAGCAATGGCCAGTCAAGTTTCTCTTGCCTCCCATCACTCTGGCACTGACCCTCCTGCCTCTCTCTTTCACTTGTAAGGACTCTTTATGATGACATTGGGCCTACCTGGATCATCCAAGAAAATCCTCCCACCTCAAAATCTTTAAACTAGTGACATCTTTTGGGTTTTCCAGGTGGCTCAGTGGTAAAAAAAAAAAAAAAAAAAAAGAATCTGCCTGCCAAGCAAGAGACACGGCTTCGATCCCTGGGTCCGGAAGATCCCCTGCAGAAGGAAATGGCAACCCACTCCAGTATTCTCACCTGGGAAATCCCATGGAGGAGCCTGGCTGGCTACAGTCCATGGGGTTGCAAAGAGCTGTGCATGATTTAGCAACTAAACAACAGTCACATATTTAAAGTCCCTTTTGTTATGTAAGGTAACACAGTCACGCATTAGAGGATTAGGATATGGACATCTTTGGGACAGCTTCATTCTGCCTCCCATAATAATTGATTCAGCACAATGTATTTAATCTTTTCTGAACCTGGGAACAGAGGAACACTGATCTGGTGGTAAAAAGAATAATAATAACAGACACTGAATGCTTGCTGTGTGCCAGGAATTTCTCTAAGGACTGTACGCGTATTACCTCATTTAATTCTCACATGACTTTGTGTTAAGGGCCAGTACTATTATTTCTGACTTTGGCTTCCCTGGTGGCTCAGCTGGTAAAGAATCCACCTGCAATGTAGGAGACCTAGGTTCAATCCCTGGGTTGGGAAGATCCCCTGGAAAATGGAAAGGCTACCCACTCCAGTATTCTAGCCTGGAGAATTCCATGGACCATAGAGTCCATGAGGTCCCAAAGAGTCGGATACGACTGAGTGACTTTCAGTTTCATTATTTCTGTCTTATAGATGAGTGAAGTGAGGGACAAAGTGATTAAGTACCTTGCCCACAGCTGGAAGTGGCAGAGCCAGGACTCGAACTCAGGCAGCTGGGATCCAAAGTTCAGGCACCCAACCACCATGGTGTTGTTCAAGGGACAGAACTAACAAGTAAACCTAGCTCCCCTTAGCTGCTCAAGCCTAAGTCACAGAACTCTGAACCTTGGTTTCTTTATAAAACTGGAAAAGTAGTGCATCTCTTCTGTACCTCACATGGCTGCTCTGAGGAAACATTGAGACAAGCTGTAACAAAACAGTTCAGATAAGGAAAAGAGGGCTCCAAGAGTCATCCCACTGCACGTCACTGACAGATTTGGGACTGGGACTCAGGTTTCCTGGCAAGGTGGGCTATTTCCACCACACGGTGGTAACTACAGCAGGCGCAACTCTTCGCCTGAGTATTTTTACTTCACCAATCTCCTGTCCATGAAAGCTGTGTCGGAGTATTCAACTGTTCATTAAGAACGACCTCAAGTCTCAAAGGAGAAGGCAATGGCAACCCGCTCCAGTACTCTGGCCTGGAAAATCCCTTGGACAGAGGAGCCTGGTAGGCTGCAGTCCATGGAGTTGCTAAGAGTCAGACATGACTGAGCGACTTCACTTTCACTTTTCACTTTCCTGCATTGGAGAAGGAAATGGCAACCCACTCCAGGGTTCTTGCCTGGAGAAACCCAGGGACAGGGGGAGCCTGGTGGGCTGCCATCTATGGGGTCGCACAGAGTCGGACACGACTGAAGTGACTTAGCAGCAGCAGCTGCAAGTCCCAGAGGATGCTGTTACAAAATTCAAATAGGAGGTAACATAACACTTCTTAACTGAAACAGGGTAAAGCTTACAAGTATTTGTAGTAGCAGCTACAAATCAAGAAGAAAAGGAGAATTTCAGAAAACTCATAGAAGACAGAGGCTGCAAGATATTAGCTAAGGAAAACCACCTTCACTGTGTCTTTGCTTTTTCTCCATCCTGATTCCATCAAGATCCACCCCTTTTCATTTTCCCTTGAATTTTCCCTAGTGGAGTAGGGACCAGGAAACCTGACGTGCAGCTTTGGGGTAACTCCTGACCATTTTTTGCTTTGACCTTCAAGGCAATATCTAAAAAAAAGAAAAGAAAAGGGGCAAAGAGTGGGAGGATTCATTCTATTGGATATTAGGACATATATCAATAACAAAGTCACAGCAATAAAATCAGCGCAGCACTGGTATAAGAACTGAGCTATGTCAATAGAAAAGCAAAGAGAGCCGAGGGACAGATTCAGATGTCTAAGGGGACTTGGCTTACGTCATAGATGCCATCACATCTTGGTAGGGAAAACATAGATTGTTTGGTGGGTACTGCTGGGAAAACTGGCTTAGCATGTGCAGAAAGTAATACTGAATTCCTATTTGCAGTACACAGGAGGTGAACTCCTGATGAATTAAGACATGTGTTATGTACAAATGTGAAGCGAAAGAGGGGAAAATGCAGGAGAATATTTTGCAACCATGAGTAGGAGAAGATCCTCAAACAAGATCCCAAAGAGGTTTTCACAAAGCTGAAATGGCATGCATCTGAGTACATCAAAATAGGGACTTCCCCTACACTGTAAGAGAGTAAATACCAAGCTAAAAGGATACAAGGAAGACTGGGAGATACTGGTAATGTCCAAGGCTGACAAGGGGTTAATATTCAGAATATATAAGAAATTTACCTGCCTCCTGAGAAATCTGTATGCAGGTCAGGAAGCAACAGTTAGAACCAGAGATAGAACAATGGACTGGTTCCAAATTGGGAAAGGAGTACGTCAAGGCTGTATATTGTCACCCTGCTTATTTAACTTATATGCACAGTATATCAGGCAAAACGCCCCGGGGGATGAAGCACAAGCTGGAATCAAGATTGTCGGGAGAGGTATCAATAACCACAGATAGGCAGATGACACCACCCTTACGAGAGAAAACAAAGAGGAAATGAAGAAAGAGCCTCTTAATGAAAGTGAAAGAAGAGTAAAAAAGCTGGCTTAAAACTCAACATTCAGAAAACTAAGATCATGGCGTCTGGGCCCATCACTTCATGGCAAATAGATGGGGAAACAATGGAAGCAGTGACAGACTTTATTTTCTTGGGTTCCCAAATCACTGCAGATGGTGACTGCAGCCATGAAATTAAGACACTTGCTCCTTGGAAGAAAGGCTATGACCAACCTAGGTAGCATATTCAAAAGCAGAGACATTACTTTGCCAACAAAGGTCTGTCCAGTCAAAGCTATGGTTTTTCCAGTACTCATGTATGGATGTGAGTTGGACTATAAAGAAAGAAAGCTAAGTGCCCAAAATTTGATGTTTTGAACTGTGGTGTTGGAGAAGACTCTTGTGAGTCCCTTGAACTTCAAGCAGATCAAATTTGTCAATCCTAAAGGAAATCAGTCCTGAATATTCATTGGAAGCACCAATACTTTGGCCACCTGAAGCGAAGAACTGACTCCTTGGAAAAGACCCTGATGTTGGGAAAGATTTAAGGCAGGAGGAGAAGGGGATGACAGCAGATGAGATGGTTGGATGACATCACCAATTCGAGGGACATGAGTTTAAGCAAGCTCCGGGAGTTGGTGATGGACAGGGAAGCCTGGTGTGCTGCCATGGGGTTGCAAAGAGTTGGATATGACTGAGTAACTGAATTGAAGAAACTTTAAAAATTCATTCAGAAAAATAGTAGGAAATCTAGCAGAAAAATAGGCAAAAGATATAAGCAGGTAGTTCACGGGAGGAAAAACATCTCTATAACTCTTAAATATATGCAAAAATAGTTATCACTAATTGTGAAAACTGGGCTTCCCTAGTGGCTCAGTGGTAAAGAATCCGCCTGCCAAGTAGGAGATGTGGTTTGATCCCCAGGACCTGAAGATCCCTTGGAGAAGGAAATGACAACTCACTCCAGTATTCTTGCCTGGGAAATCCCATGGACAGAGGAGCTTGGCGGGCTATAGTCCATGGTATCTCAAGAGTCCAATACCACTTGGCGACTAAACAACAAATCAATAAAATTAAGATGTGGTACTACTCCTGTAGGACTCTTCGCAAACCCATGGACTGTAGCCTCTGTCCAGAGAATTCTCCAGGCAAAAATACTGGAATGGGTTGCCATTTCCTTCTCCAGGGGATCTTTCTGACCCAAAGATGGAGCCTGGGTCTCCTGCATTGCAGACAGATTCTTTACCATCTGAGCCACCAGGGAAACCCTTACCAATGCCAGATTAATATAAATTGGGACATAATACCAAAAGTTAATGTACAAAGTGGAGAGACAGGAGCCTTCCTATCTTCATTGGTGGAGTGGAAAGCCATCCTAGAGTACCAGGGCAGACTGAAACCAAGCAGTGTAGATTCTATGAGCAAGCCACTCCATTTTTTCCCTCAAGGTCCGTAAGAGACACATGTAATACCCATTCCAGCATTTCTGTGATAACAAGGTACTGCTGGCAACCAGTTTATTATTTAAAGAACTTATAAGTAAAATGTGCTAGATCCCCAATTCAAAGACTTTTAAAGGACAGTTAAGGAACTCCTGATATGATAAGCCCCACCAATAGCTCTCTTAGACATTATGTTGAAGGAAAAATGTACAGAATGAATTCTTATCACAACAAGATTCATGTATACTAGAAATAGATACTTAAACCAAAAAGCACTGTCTTCCGAGGATACATACATGTACTGGGACACATCAAATGAGAGAGAATGCATACAGGAGGCGGGTAGAGAAACAGGACCGTGGAGAGGGAATGAGTGGAAAATAATAATAATAAAAAAGAGGACCTGCTGACTCTCGGGCGCTGAAGAGTATGATCAACAAAACTCTTGTCTCTGAGGTCCCCCCAAATTGCCCCAACTTCTTCCATCGCTTTCTACTCGTAACAGAATAAAAATGCAAGGAACTCAACGTCGCTGCCTGGGCTCTTCTCCATTAAGGATCTACCTCTCTACCTTGTCAAGCACCCGTTTCTCTGCACTCCAAGCTCTACTCTGCACTTTCTACAGCCATATAGACGCTCAGGCTTCAACCGGAATCCGCTTACTCTTATTTCTCTTGGAAAAATCCTGTTTTAAAATTCAGTTTTAAGTGTCTTCAAGAGTCCTTTTTCTGACGGCTGCCCTCCCTACGTTAACCCCTCCCAGACTGTATTCCCAGATCACCCGTTCCAACAACCTAGCACACCCCAAGTTCTATTTGCTTATTTTGGGTACACACCCCTTCCCCAAGGACAAAGCAGTTACCCAGCTCGTGCGCTGGGGTGGGCGGTCCCACGAATAACCGCACCACAATTCCTGCAAGTTAACCAAGATTCCAACCCACCTTCCCCTTTGTTTCCCTCACTTATAGGTTCATCTCCGCCCGGGGTCTATCGACCCCACAGCATCTCCACCGGCAGCAGTAGGTAGGAGGCTCTGCGCATGCGCTACTGCTAGGGGCGCACTCTGACGGGGGCGGGGCGAAGGGGAGAGGAGGGCGGCAAGGGGACCAGGCGCGGCAGTTGCGTCCGGCCAGCCAGCAGCGGCCGCCCGGGAGGGGGTGGGGCCGAGGCGTGCACCTGCCCAGGCACGGCCCCGCCCCCACAGCCCGCCCGCGCTCTTCGCCCCGCCCCCTTGCCTTGCCCGCCCCGCCCCCTCGGCGGCCGCGCTCCTTCTCCCGCCGCCCGCTAGCCTCCCGCCTGGCTCCGGCGGCGGAGAGCGGGAGAAAGTGTTGCTGGTGGGCGGCCGCGAGGCTGTAGGCGTCCGGCATCCCGGGACAGCTCTGGCCCGGGCGGCGAGGGGGCCCGGCGGTCCATGCATCCGCTGTCGCCCGCCGCCGCCGCGATGGATTTCAGTCAGAACAGCCTGTTCGGCTACATGGAGGACCTGCAGGAGCTCACCATCATCGAGAGGCCGGTCCGCCGGAGCCTCAAGGTGCGCCCCGGGGAGGAGGAACTGCCCGCAGGGCGCCCGGCGGCTGGCCCCTGCCCCGACCCCCGCCCGTTCGCTTCACGAGGCGGCCCGGGACCCTCTCAGAGTCCTGCTGCCCGCCCCCGCCCCCCTCAGTCCCCGAGGGCCGTGTTACCCTAACCCGACCCCTCTCGGGCCCCCTTCTTCGACGCGGCTCGGCTTCTCCCAGCCTGGACCCCCAGCCCTGAGGTACGAGCGCCCGGGGCCAGCCCGCGACCCCTCAGACGCTCTGGCTTTTCCAGTTGCCCGGCCCGGCCCGCCCCGGGCCCTTTCCCCAACCCGGCCACCTCAGGAACGGCCCGCCGAGCCCCTTCGATTCGGGCCAGCCCGGCGTCCTCTCCCGCGCTTCCCTCTCTCACTGCCCGGGGCCCCTCCGCTGCGGCCCCCTCCTCCTGCGCCCTGCGGGAGCTGCCCCTCGCAGCCGCAGCCCGCTGCCTCCCGCGTCCTCTCCTTGGGGCTCCCCCTCCCCCCGCTTCGGCTCTCTGTGCTGCTGCTGCCCGGGGTTGTGGACCTAGTCCCAGTCTTCAGTTAACACGGCCCCGACTCTCCCCGCTACCTTTTCCAGAGATATCTCAGATCCCACTCCGCTCCCCCTTCCTCATCCGAGCAAGCCCAGGGCCCCCACTTCACCTCCCAGCCCACCAACACCCATCCTGGAGTCGTCCTGCTCTCCGTCTTCAAAGCTCTCTCGACCCTTTGTCCCCATCCTGAGTCACCACGTGTCCCTTCCTTCCAGTCCCCCCAGTACTCTTAGCAGGGACCCTGATCCCCAATCCCCTTAGCCTTCACTAGGCACCCCCCNGGGAGGGGGAAGGGAGGGGGTCCGGATTGGGAACTCAGGTACACTTATGGCTGATTTACGTCAATGTATGGCAAAATGAGGACAGTATTGTAAAGCAAAACAAACTAAAAAAATAAAAATTAATAATAAAAAAAAGGTCATTTTTGAAGAAGATATTCATAATTCAGGAAAGTGCCTATGTTCATTAAGGAGTAGATGTAGTAATGTTATAATGAATCTGAAAATACTGTTTTTTTTTACCAAAAACTATCAGAGTACAACAATATTTTCTTTAAAGAGTTCTGTAGATTTGATTTGAATATGTTTGGGGCAGAATGAGAGTTATATGGCTAGCATAAAAATATTTACATATTCAGGTGAAAAATCAGGCTGAGGAGTCTGATGAGTTTAGAATAGTCATGAAAATTCTCTTGGTAACAAGTTTCCAAGCTGCATTTGCTTAGAAATACTTTTCGTAATAAACATATGAACTATATTTCCTTGCTTAATGGACATTCTTGAAGGGGGAAAGGACTCACAAAAGTCCAGCCTGAGAATGTGGAGGAGAAGGCATCTCCCCATGTAGCTCCATCCCCATGATAGTGGGGATGGAGAGAAATGATTTACACCTGTGGTTGGTATGTATGCATATCTCGCATAATTTTCCAGTTGTTTGTGGGATTTTTCCAGATATCTTCCTGGTTCTAGTCTAATTCTGTAATGGTCACAGACAGCACTTTGCTTGATGTCATTTCTTTTAGATATACTGAGGTTTGTTTTTTGACCAGAGCATGGGTCAGTCTTGGTAATTATTCCATGTGTATGAATATGTATTCTCCTGTTGTTGGGTGTAATATTCTATCAATGTCAGTTGGTCAAGTTGGTTGATATTTTTCAGATCTTCTATATCTCTAAGAATATTTTCTATTTGCTCTACTAACTAAAAGAGTAGAATATTGAAGACTATAATAGATCTGTCTACTCCTTCTTTCACATATATCAATTTTACCAGAAGTTCATGTATTTTGATTTTTGTAATTAGTGTATATACTATCAAGGTTGTTATGTTTTTCACTGAAGTAATCTCTCATAGCTATGTAATGTTTGTCTTTACCCCTAGAAATATTCCTTGTTTGAAGTCTTTATCTGATATTAATATACTCTTTCCAGCTTTCTTTTGGTTAGTGTTTACTCAGTATATCTTTTTCTACCCTTTTACTTTTTTAAAAGAAGGTTTTTAAATTTTGGATTTATTTTAGATTTCCAGAGAAGTTACAAAAATAGTTACTGTATTCCTATTACTAGTTTTCCTTAAAACTAACATCTTTACATAGCTATGGTATATTTGTCAAAACTGAGAAATTAACATTGGTACAACATACTAAGTGCTAGAATTTGTTTGGATTTCACTAGTTTTTTCACTAATGTTGTTTTTTCCTGTTTCAGGATCCAGCCCAGGATATTGCATTTAGTTGTCATAGCTCCTTAGTCTTCTCTTGGCTGTTACATATTCTTAGTCTTTTTTTAAAGAGTACTAGTCAGGTATGTTGAAGAGTGCCCCTCAACTTGTGTTTGTCTGATGTTTTTCTCATTGTTAGATTCGAGGTATAGACTCTAAGAAAGAGTATCATAGAGGCATAGACATGCCTCTCTCATCCTTCATTTCAGGGGTACATGACATCAGTATGACTTATCACTGGAGATTTTAATCCTGATCACTTGGGTTAAAGTTGTATCTGCCAGATTCCTCTACTGTTTCAGTGGTGAGAGAGGATCTTTCAGCCTTGCCTCCTGATCTTAGGGTGAAAACATTCAGTCTCTCATCGTTAGGTAAGATGTTGGCTGTAAGTCTCTAATACCTGTGTGCCCTGTTGTGTCTGACTCTTTGTGATACTATAGACTGCAGCCTACCAGGCTCCTCTTTCCATGGGATTTTTCAGGCAAAAATGCTGGAGAGGGTTGCCATTTGCTCTTCCAAGGGATCTTCCTGATCCAGGGATTGGACCCACACGTCTCCTGCATCTCCTGCTTGGCAGGTAGATTCTTTACCACTGAGCAACCTGGAAAGCCTCTAATAGATATCATTAAGTTAAGGAAGTTTTTTCTATTCCTTCCTAATTTGCTGAGAGTTTTTATCATGAATGTGTATTAAATCTTGTTGAGTTTTTTTTCCTGAATCTATTGATAATATACATGACTTTTCTTATTGAGTACTTTAATATGGTGAATTACACTGATCAGCTTTCAAATGATGAACCAGCCTTGCATTCTTGGGATGAAATCTACTGGGTGAATTTTTCATTTTATGTTTCTGGGCTCTATTTGCTACAATGTTTTTGAGGATTTTAACATCTATTTTAATGAGAGATAACTGGTTTGCACTTTTCTTATAATATCTTTGCCTAGTTTTTGGTTTTAGAAGAATGCTCATGAAATCACTTGGGAGGGGTTTTTCTATTTTTCTGGAAGAGATTATCTAGAATTGGTATTATTTCTTCCTTAAATGTTAGGTAGAATTCACCCATTAAACCATCTGGGCCTGGAATTTTATTTCTGAAAGGTTTTAAACTGAAAATTCTATTTATTTAATAGATATAGGGCTATTGGGCTCATTTATTTCTTCTTGAGTGAGTTTTGATAGCTTTGGATACTTAACTCTGTTTCATTGGCATTATTGAATTTTCGGGCATCAAATTATGCTATGCTAATATTCCCTTTTAATGTTTGTGGGCCCAGTAGTGATGTCCTACCTATCTTTTATTCTTGATCTTGCTAATTTGTGTCTTCTTGCTTTTTTTCTTGTTTAACATAGCTAGGGGTTTACCAGGTTTTTTTGTTTGTTTGTTTGTCCATTTTTGTGGATCTTTTCAAAGAACCAGCTTTTGGTTTCCTCATCATTATTATTAATGTTTTCCTGTTTTCGGTTTTATTAATTTTATTCTAATGTTTATTATTTCCTTCACTCTCCTTGTTTTGCAGTTAATTTTCTCTTCTTTCTTTAGTTTCTTAAGGGGAAGCTCAGATTATTGATGGTTAGAAAGTTCTTCTACTCGAATGTGTGCATTTTTAATGCTGTAAATTTCCATTTAGCCACATCCTACAAATTTTGATATGTTGTATCTTCATTATCATGTAGTTGAAAAAATTTTAATTTATCTCAAGATTTCTTCTTTGACTCACGAGTGTCATTTAGAAGTGCATTATTTCATTTCCAAATGTTTGGAGGTTTTCTGCATACTTATTTTGTTAGTGATTTCTAATTTAGTTCCATTATGGTTTGAGCATGTACTTGGCCTGACTTCTGTGCCCTCTGCTTTTTCCCCATTACAGCTCTGACTTCACTTCTTATTGTTCTCTTCTTCACTTGCTGTGTACTGCAGCCATCCTTGCTGTTCATTAAATATACCAAGTACACATTACCTCAGCGCTTTTGCACTTGCTGTTCCTTCTGCTTTAATGTTTTCTCAGATATCTGCATCGCTAGCTCTATCATTTCCATCAGATCTTTCCTGATTTGAGTTGCCTGCTTATCTCAGATAAGTGGCACCAGCATCAACACTTACTTTTGCAGGTTTAAAAACCTGGGAATATCCCTGTTCCTCATCTCTGCTATTTAAGCTGATTAAATCTTTCATTTACTAAGTAGGAATATTCACATGGCTTGTTGTAGTTTACTGATAGACACATTAGTGAGAAAACATTTGTTTAGTCAAAATTGTTTTCAAATATTGGATTAGCAGAAACTTGCTGGAGGGTCAAAAATCTCAGCATTTTACTCATTTCTTTTGATATACAGGTGGGTAAGTAGACATGGCTTCCTTTTTTTTCCCTTCAAGAAAAATATTTCTTCATGTTCTAGAATGACATATGTTTTATTGGTTAGCTCTATATGTAAATATGGGCTTACCTGGTGGCTCAGATGGTAGAGATTCTGCCTGCAATGTGGGCGATCTGGGTTTGATCCCTGGGTTGGGAAGATTCTCCTGGAGGAGGGCTTGGCAACCCACTCCAGTATTCTTGGCTGGAGAATCCCCATGGACAGAGGAGCCTGGCAGACTACAGTCCATAGGATCACAAAGAGTCGGACATGACTGAAGTGACTCAGCACAGCACATACATATATATAAAATCAGGCTTCCTAGGTGGCACCATGATAAAGAACTTGCCTGCCAATGCAGGAGACATGGGTTCCATCTCTGGGTTGGGAAGATCTCCTGGAGAAGGAAGGGGCAACCCACTCCAGTATTCTTGCCTGAAAATATCCTGTAGAGATTGGAGCCTGGTGGGCTATAGTTTGTGGGGTCGCAAAAGAGTCGGACATGACTTAGCGATTCAACAGCAATGTATATTAGTCTCTAGACTAATTTTATGTTTCTTTTTATTTGGCAGTGAAAGCTATGTACAGCAACTTGAGTTTTTCTTTTAATCCCTGTTGCTAAGAAACAGAGCACAGCCACTAACCAGCTGTGTGACCTTAGGAGCATCATTTAACTCCTCTGAATTCTGTCAGTGAAGTGAGGGAGCTGAACTAGTCATGCCGCTGAGACTCTTTTTTGCTCCGTGACTCTGTAAACTTAACTCTGTGCTCACCCTCGTTATCAGCTTTCCTCACGTGGTTAATTGNTGTGACCTTAGGAGCATCATTTAACTCCTCTGAATTCTGTCAGTGAAGTGAGGGAGCTGAACTAGTCATGCCGCTGAGACTCTTTTTTGCTCCGTGACTCTGTAAACTTAACTCTGTGCTCACCCTCGTTATCAGCTTTCCTCACGTGGTTAATTGGAGAAGGCAATGGCACCCCACTCCAGTACTCTTGCCTGGAAAATCCCATGGACAGAGGAGTCTGGTAGGCTGCAGAGGTGAAGAGTTGGACACGGCTGAGCGACTTCACTTTCACGTGTTCTTGCCTAGAGAATCCCAGAGATGGCGAAGCCTGGTGGGCTACCATCTATGGGGTTGCACAGAGTTGGACATGACTGAAGTGGCAGCAGCAGCAGTAGCACATGGTTAGTACATCTATTTCTCTGCTCCTTCAAAAGAAGAAAATATATGTGTGAAATTAAGTTGTTAGTAAGGAACCCGTGAGCGACCTTAGTTTCGTTGTTTTATTTAAATTAGAATCTTGTTTTATAGAGGTAGTATCCTGACTGTGGCGATGACTAGCTGGTTAACCTTGAACATTAACTAGCTGGCTAACCTTGTGGTGCTGGCAAAGACTCTTGGGAGTCCCTTGGACAGCAAGGAGATCAAACCAGTCAATCCTAAAGGAAATCAACCCTGAATATTCATTGGAAGAACTGATGCTGAAGCTGAAGCTCCAGTACATTGGCTACCTGATGAGAAGGGACTATTCATTGGAAAAGATCCTGATGCTGGAAAAGATTGAGGGCAAGAGGAGAAGCAGGCAGCAGAGGATGAGATGGATAGATAGCATCACTGACTCAGTGGGCATGAATTTGAGCAAACTCTGGAAAGATAGCAAAGGACAGGGGAGCCTGGCATGCTGCAGTCTGTGGGGTTGCAGAGTCAGACATGACTTGGTGACCGAACAGCAACAAACCTTGAACTACTTCCATAGTCTCTGTGGATGCTGGTTTATTCATTGTCGCAGTGTGAGGGATCAAATTAATATGTACAGGCCCTCTTCAGCACCATTCCTTCATATCCTGTCGTTATTTCATACAACTTCTACAGATTGATTTTGGGTTGACCATGAGCTTTTACATTTTACAATGATTTGTTTGTATTTCTTCTGATGTGGTGCCCAATTTACAGTAGTATCAGTCAGAGGAGCAGACAGGGTCTATGTATATTGTGTTAGGGACTCTCCTTCTACTAAATCTAGAAGTGTCATATTCTCCACTTCCAGGCTTAGTATCTCTCTGACAGAATTTCCAAACCGGTGGCTGTAGCCTGGGCTTTTCTCCCTGGCTTTGGGCCAGTATGTCTGCCAGGTGCCGCCACCACCACCACGTCTCTACCAGAATGCCTTGCTGGCTTTTCAGACTCAGTGTGCCCAAAACAGAATTCTTTACTTTTTATCTAAATATGCCTGTACTTGTCACTGGAGCCTGACCATCCTTTTAAATTGTGCTGGAGGGAGACCTGGGAATAATTTTATACTCTTCCTTTTTCTCTCAGTCATTAGTTTTGTATTAAGTCCTATTGATTTTATTTCTGCAAGAAGGCGTTCCTTCCTTGCCACTCTAATTCAGATACAACGAATCAGAGTACTTTGTTTTTATTGTTTTCTATTTCCAGAGCACAGTGACTGTCAAATACTGAGAGACCAGTAAGCCTTTATGAAATCATTGAATAAATCCCATCAGCCTAGGACCTTGGAACACACTGTTCCTTCTATTCTCTCAACTTGTCGCTGATTCCTGCTCATCTTTCAGGGCTTGACTTTTCAGGGAAGGCCTCCTTGACCTCCATATCAAAAGTGTTCTTGATAGTACTGTGGACTGTTCCTTAACGGGTCTTTGCATACTTAGCATGATTTCATTGATTTTTTTTAACCTGTTCTTCTCTATGAAGCTATGAAGCTCTAACAGGGCAGGGTTTGTGTCTGTCTGTCTATCACCATGTTCCTGCCAGGGCTCACCTCGGAGTCCAATGTGTAATAAGCACTCAGTTCCCTATTTATTGGCTGGTACTTTCTCTGGCTAGATGTAAAGCATCATTAGATTGTGATCATTAGACTCCAGAACGAGTGCCTGGTCCCCAGCAGCTCTTGAATAAACACTTACTGAATTATTGAACATATCAGCCCACCCATCTTCTATAGGTTCAGTAATCGGGTCTCCTCCCCTCCCTACGATAGCTATTTATCATCCTTTCTTTCTGCAGGTGCCAGAGATTTGGCCTTATTTTCTCTATCTTTCTCTCTTTAAAAATAGCTGTCAGTTACTATTCTGTTTTTCTCCTGGGTTCTTAGCTTCCTGGATTGGCTGATATGTAAACCCAGTTCTCTTAGCTAGTCTCTTTCCATTGCTATGTTATATATCTCTATATTTTTAAAAAGTATTTTAAAATGGATTTTTTACTACCATCTGTTAATGGAGACATTAAGAAGAATAAAAGGAGATATTACAATGTTTCTAGGAATCTTCCAAGTTTGTAAAGTTATTCTTGAACTCATGTTTTACATACCTTTCAACATTCCTGTTATAGCTCAATATTTAGGGCAGATTTTGGTAATCTTCCCTTTTACTCTTTGCAGAACACTGTAGAACAGTGATTTTCAAAAAAATCTTTTTTTACCATGATTCACAAGTAAGGAATACATTTTAAAATTGTGACTTAGTATATACATATATGTGTTTGTGTGTGGGAATTAGTATATATAATTGAAACTAAATTTTAACTATTATTATCCTATGTATATCAAATTAAAAACATATCAAAGTTAACATGCAATATTATCCTGTTAATACTGAAATATAATATGGAAAAAAACCCTGAATAAACAATACATAAACAACAATAAGGAAAAATTTATTAATGCAGCAGGTATGTTTGCTCCTTGATAAGTTCATTCTACCCTAGAACAAGTGAGGAAAATGCTTATCTTGTATACTGTTGTGAGACTTGATGTGGGCTGTGAGGGAGAGAGGAAAGGTTAGAGTAATTCTAAGACATGTCCATGGAGAAGCAGAGGGCAGGGAGGGGAGTCATGAGCTCAGGTTTTCATATGTGAAATTGAAGAGCCATTCAAAATGAAATGTTCTCTTTATAAGTTGTGGTACTGCTGTAGTCAGAAGATTGTCTCCTTTTCACAGTGCATGATACTTTTTGCTTACTATGTTGACACGGCTTTGGGATAGTAAAAGATGGATAGTGGAAATTATCAGTAAAAGAATTTATTATAATGTGAATATTGGTAAATAATTTGTGTGCACATTTTTCTCTTTCCAAAAAAAAAAAAAAAAACCATGAGTTTGCCCAAGTTCATGTTCACTGGACAGCAAGGAGATCAAACCAGTCCATCCTAAAGGAAATCAACCTTGAATATTCATTAGAGGGACTGATGCTGAAGTTCTAATACTATGGTCACCTGATGAGAAAAGCCAACTCATTAGAAAAGATCCAGATGCTGAAAAAGGTTGAAGGCAGGAGGAGAAGGGGACTATAGAGGACGAGATGGTTGGATGGCATCACTGACTCAATGGGCATGAGTTTGAGCAAGCTCTGAGAGATGGTGAAGGACAGGGAAGCCTGGCGTGCTGCAGTCCATGGAGTTGCAAAGAGTTGGACACAACTGAGAGACTGAACCAGAAATGTTCATAGCATCAGTGATGCCATCCAGCCACCTCATCCTCTGATGCTGTCTTCTCCTTCTGCCCTCAATCTTTCCCAGCATCTGGGACTTTTCCATTGAATCATCTGTTTGCATTGGATGACCAGAATACTGGAGCTTCAGTGTCAGTCCTTCCAGTGAATATTTGAGGCTTATCTTCCTTAAGACTGACTGGTTTGATTTCCTTGCTGTCCAAGGAACTTTAGCACCACAGTTTTAAAACATCAATTCTCTTGCGTTCTGCCTTCTTTATGGTCCAACTCTTACAACCATACGTGACCACTGGGAAGGCTATAGCCTTGACTATACCAGCCTTTCTCGGCAGAGTAACGTCTCTGCTTTTCAACACACTGTCTAGGTCTGTCATCACTTTCCTGCCAAGAAGCAATTGTCTTTTGATTTCATGGCTGCAGTCACCATCCGCAGTGATTCGGAGCCCAAGAAGAGGAAATCTGTCACTACTTCCACCTTTCCCCCTTCTGTTTGCCATGCAGTAAGGGGGCTGGATCATGATCTTAGTTTTTTAAATATCTAGTCTTAAGCTGGCTCTTTTACTCTCCTCCTTCACCTTCATCAAGAGGCTCTTTAGTGATTATTTAGTGATTAATATCACTAAATAGTTTGTATGCACATTTTTCTCTTGCAAAATTACCAACTTGAAGACATTTTTAGGCTGCCAGTCCAACCACTTATACTGGATGAAATGATGATTATAAGTGGTATAATAGCTCGAGAGTATGGTGGAAGTCTTTCTCTAATCTTTAGTAAGATGACTTTGGGGAAGTCACTTTTTTTTTCCCTTGGGACTTGGTTTCCTCAACTTTCAAGTAAAAAGGGAACCTTCTTGCACTGTTGGTGGGAATGTGAATTGTTACAAATACTATGGAAGACAGTATGCAGGTTCCTTAAAAACTAACAATATACTGTATGACCCAGAAATCCCACTGCTGGGCATATACCCCTGAGAAAATCCTAATTCAAAAAGACACATTCACCCCAATAGTCATTGCAGCATTATTTACAATAGCCAGGAGATAAAAGCAACCTGGATGTCCACTGACAGGTGAAGGAGTATAGAAGATGTGGGACATATATTTAATATACAAAGGAGTATTACTCAGTCATGAAAAAGAATGACATTAGGTGATTCATAGTGATGTTTATGAACCTAGAATCTGTCATACAGAGTAAAGTCAGTCAGAAAGAGGAAACAAATATTGTATATTAAGGCATATATATGGAAGCTAGAAAAAAATGGTATGGATGAACCTGTTTGGAGGGAAAGAACAGAGATGCTGATGGAGAGAATGGACTTGTGGACACAGTGGGAAAGGAGAGGGTGGGACAAGCCTTGGCATATGTGTGAAATAGTGGGAAACTGCAGTATAGCACTGGGAGCTCAGCTCAGTGCTCNTTAGTTCCTCTTCACTTTCTTCCATAAGGGTGGTGTCATCTGCATATCTGAGATTATTGATATTTCTCCAGACAATCTTTATTCCAACTTGTTCTTCTTCCAGCCCTGCATTTCTCATGATGTACTCTGCATATAAGTTAAATAAGCAGGGTGTTAAATAAGTAAATAAATTAAATAACATCACTTATATCAGACAAACTCACCAAGCATATATAACATTTGTAAATATATATGTAACCAACAGAAGAACACCTAAATACACACAGTGATAGCCATTAAGAGACAAATTGAGAATAGCTTAATAATAGTAGGCAACATTAATATTCCTACTTGTATCAATGGATAGATTATTAAGACAGAAAGCAATAGGGGAACATTGGAATTAAATGGCATATTAGATCAGATGAACTTGAGAAATACATGGAGAACACGTCATCAAAAAACAGCTGAATATACATTATTTTCAAGTGCACATGTTACATTCTTCAGGACAAATCATGTTACACCACAAATAAAGTCTCAGCAAATTTAGAATAAAATCAGATGTTTTCTTACCACAAAATGTGAGACTAGAAATAAACTAACTGAAAAAAAAGAAAATCCCACAAACATATTCAATCTAAAGAAAATTCTCTTAGGCAACCAATGGGTCTATGAAAAAAGTAAAGATAAATTTAAAAAAATACATTAAAATAAATAAGAAACACAGTGGCCCAAATTCTGTGGAATACAACAAAAACAATTCTAAGAGGAAAACATATTAATAGCAATATAGGCCTACTTCAGACAACAAGAAGAGTATCAAATAAACAATCTAAACTTACACATAATGAAGGTAAGATAAAATTAGTACAAGGAAGCAAATAATAAAAATCAGAAAGAAAATAAATAGAAGCTAAGAAAAATGATACAAAGGATTGATGAAAATAAGAGATGATGATTCAAAATGAAAAATAAAATTGATAGCCCTTTAATCAGACTCATGAAGAAAAAAAGAGAGGATTCAAATAAGCAAAATTATATGATCAAGAAGAGGTTACAATTAACATCACAGAAATGCAAAGGATCATAAGAGATTACTAGAGGAAAATTATATATCAATTGACTGAAAACCTTAAAAGAAATGGATAAATTTCTATAAATGTATAATCTTCCAATGCTGAAACAAGAAAAGTAGAAAATCTGAACAAACCAATTGCTAGTAATGAAACTGAATTAGTAATTTAAAAACTCATAAAATACAGAAGTCTAGGATGAGACAGTTTCACAGGGAAATTGTACAAATATTTATAAAAAAGTTAATTCCTACACTATATTACTTCTCAAACTATTCCAAAGTACTGAGGTGCAAAGAACATCTCTGAACTGATTCTAGTAGGCTAGAATTACCATGATATCAAAATGAGATAAAGCACTACAAAGAAAAAGAAAATTATAGATCAATATCCCTGATGATTACAGATGTAAAAATCCTCAACAAAATATTAGAAGATCAAATTGAACAATAAAATTTAAGGATTATAAATCATGATCAAGTAGGATTTAACCCAGCTATACAAGGATTGTTCAATATCTGCAAATCAGTGTGATATATCATATTCACATTAACAAATTAAAGAACAAAAAATATATTATCATTTCAATTGATGTAAATAAAGATTTTATCAAAATTCACCATTCATGTATGATAAAAAACAAAAATACACTTGTCAAATAGGTGTAAAATTTAACATAATAATGGCCATATATCACAAACTCACCATTAACATCATATTCAATAGTAAAAAACTGAAAATATTTCCTATAAGATATCTAAGATTAGGAACAAGACAAGAAAGTCCATTCTTACCACTTTAATCAACATGATATTAGAAGTACTAGCCCTAGCAATTGTTAATACAACAAAAATAATAAATAAAGAAATACAGATTGGAAAAGAAATTCAACTGTCACTATTTGAGATGACAAAATTTTATACATATTAAAAAAATAAATTGTCCACACACAAAAAAAACTAAGAAATGAATACAGTAAAGTTTTAGGATACAAAATTAATTTATATAGTCCTACTGCATTTTTATCCACTGATGAAGATTTATCAGAAAGAGAAATTAAGAAAACAATCGCGTTTACAATTGCATCAAAAGAATAAAATATCTAGAAATAAATTCAACCATGGAATAGTGATTGTGGTTTAGTTGATCACTCATGTCCAACTCTGCTGTCCCATGGACTATAGCCCACCAGGATCCTCTGTCCATGGGATTTTCGGGGCAAGAATACTGGAGTGGGTTGCCATTTCCTTCTCCAAGGGAAATTCCTGAACCAGGGATCAAACCTGNCTGATGAAGATTTATCAGAAAGAGAAATTAAGAAAACAATCGCATTTACAATTGCATCAAAAGAATAAAATATCTAGAAATAAATTCAACCATGGAATAGTGGTTGTGGTTTAGTCGATCACTCATGTCCAACTCTGCTGTCCCATGGACTATAGCCCACCAGGATCTTCTGTCCATGGGATTTTGGGGGCAAGAATACTGGAGTGGGTTGCCATTTCCTTCTCCAAGGGAAATTCCTGAACCAGGGATCAAACCTGGATCTCCTGCATTGAAGCTGGATTCCTTACCAACTGAGCTATCAGGGATTAGAAAGACCTATATTCTGAAAACTATAAGATGTGATGGAAGCAGCTGAAGATGTCACAAATAAATGTAAAGATACAGAGTCCTCTGTATATAAAGAATTCATATTATTAAAATGTTTATATGATCCAAGGCAAACTTCAGATTTGATACAATCTGTATAAAAATTCTAATGGTATTTTCCATAGAACTAGAATAAATAATCAAAAACTTTATATGGAATCGCCCAAGACCTGGAATAGACAAAGAAATCTTGAGAAAGAGCAACAAAGCTGAAAGAATCACACTCCCTCATTTCAAACTATACCACAAAGCAAAACAGTAGGGTACTGGCACAAAACCAAACACAGGATCAACGTAATAAAATAAATAAATATTTATATAGTAAAGATGAATTTACTACATATTTTCAGAAAGAAATTCATATTTATATAATAAATTAATCTAGAAAAAAGAAAGTGAAAATATACAATAGGAAAAGTTTCTTAATAAATGATATTGGGGAAACCGTAAATTTACATGCAAAAGAATGCAACTTGGACACTTTTCTGCGCTATATATAAAGAATCAACCCAAAACACTCTAAAATCTTAAATGTAAGTCATAAAATTGTAGATTAAAACATAGAAAGTCGACTATTTGACATTGGTTTTAGCAATATATTTTTGCTTCTGTCTCCCTAGACAAGGGCAACAAAGCAAGATAAACAAATGGAATCATATCAAATTGAAAAATGTTTTGTATAAGGAAGGACAGCATCAACAAAATGAAAAGCCAGCTTACTGAATGGGAGCATATATTTGTAAACCATATAGCCAATAATGAGGTAACATCTAAAATACACAAAGAATTTACAAAACAATATAGAAAAAAACCCTAAATAATTCAATTAAAAAATATACAGAGTAGTTAAATAGACATTTTTCCAAAAAAGATATAGAGATGGCCAACAGACATATTAAAAGATACTGAACATCACTAATAATCTGGGAACTGCAAATTAAACCACAGTGAGATATCACCTCACTTCTGTCATATGTCTATCATCCAAAAGACAAGAAATAAAAAGTGCTGGTTAGGAGCATGTGTAGCAAAGGGAACTGCCATCTACTGTTAATGGGAATATAAATTGGTGCAACTATGTTCGCCAATTGGTGAAAAAAACTATGGAGGTTTAAAAAAAATAATAAAAATAGAACTGCCATGTGGTCCAGTAACTCCATCTCTGGATATTTATCCAGAGAAAAGCAGGGCATATTTGTGAAAAAAACAGATGTTCCCTTATGTTCTTTGCATCATTATTTACAATAGCCAAAATATGAAGGCAATCTAAGTGTTTGTCAATAGATAAATGAAAAAAATAGAAGTGGTATATATATATTGAAATATATATGTTATGGTTTATAAATTATATCTCAATAAAGCTTTTTTTTAAATCCGTGGAAAACAACAAAAAAGAAATATATATATATATATATATATATACAAACTGAAACATATATATATATGTATATTTGTCTATTTGCTGTAATATGGATGGACCTAAGCAGCATTATGCTAAGTCAGACATATCAGTCTCACAGAGAAAAACAAATCCTGTATGATTTTACTTACATGTGGTATCTAGAAAATGAAACAAATGAACAAATAAAGCTAAAACAGACTCAGATTTAGAAAAAAACACTTGTGGTTGCCAGAGGGTGAGGGGTTGGAGATGGGCAAAATAACTGAGCAGGATTAAGAGATACACTATTTTAGTTATGGAAAAAAAAAGTCATCAGGATATAACATACAGCATAAGATATGTGGTCTATAATATCATAATAATTTTGAATAAGGATAGAGGATTACTAAACTTATCATGTTGATCATTTTGTAATATATTTAAATGTTGGATCATCATGTTGTACACCTTGAAATAAATACAACATTGTACGTAACTACATTTCTGTTTTTTAACTGGAGAACAATTACTTTACAATATTTGTGATGGTTTTTGTTGAATATCATCATTAATTGGCCACAGGTATACATTTGTACCTTACCATTTGAACCGCTCTCCCACCTCTCTCCCAATCCCATCCTTCTAGGTTTTTATAGAGCACAGGGAACACAGGCTTTGGGGTCCCTGCATCATACACCAAACTCCCACTGGCTATCTATTTTACATATAGTAATGTTCAATGCTAATTCAATGCTAATCTCTCAAATCATCCCACCCTCTCCTCCTCCCACTGTGTCCAGAAGTTTGTTCTTTATCTCTGTGTCTCCTTTGCTGCCCTGCACATGGGATCATTCGTACTATCCTTCTAGATCCCATATATATGCCTTAATATATGATATTTTCCTTTCTCTTTCTGACGTCATCCACATCATTAGAACTGAATCAAATGTGTTCCTTTTTTTAGCTGAGTAATATTCCATTATCTATATGTACCACAACTGTCTTATACATTCATCTGTTGATGGACATCTAGGTTATTTCCATGTCCCAGCTATTGTAAATAGTTTTGCAGTGAACACTGGTTTCCATGTATCTTTTTCAATTGTGGTTTCCTCAGGATATATGTCCAGTAGTGAGATTGCTGGGTTATATGGTAGTTTCATTCCTGGTTTTTAAAGGAAGCTCCATACTCTTTTCCATAGTGGTTTTATCAATTTTCATTCCCACAAAGAGAACACTTGAATATAAAAAAAGCAAGGTGATTGAAACTATCTCAGAGAACTATATAAAGATATTTTCTTCATAGAAAGGGCTCCAGTGGTGATATTCAAAGGGAAAGAATATTAATTTCCTTCATTTCTTATAAGAATCTTATAAGAAAGATTTGGGGTCCCTTATATTCTTCTAAGAATCTAAGATATTTCTTAAATAATTGCTAAGATTTTTGCTCATACTCCATCAGCACAAAGTCAGTACACTCCATCCCAATAGCTGTGACTTCCCCTATATTTCAATCACATCTTACTCATACACAAACTTTTAGTCCGAAATGAATAGGTGCAAGAGGGACAAAGGTATATTTTCAATTTACATAAAATCTTATGTCCTTACTTTGGCCTTACTCTTGGCTAATATATAGATACTGGGCAGACAGTGACTCAATCAAGTGGTCATCTCATACTTATGATCTAGTAATACATCAATTCAATAAGAGAATTCACATTGCTGAAATATATTTATATTTAAATCTTTTGGATCCCTTTCTGGAAAACTGCCATCTAGGTATGTACTAACTGACCTGGTACAGGGTTGTGGTTAGGAGAAAGAAACATCATGCCTAGTAATTATCAGTGTCAAATCCCAAGTTTTTAAAATATAGAAATATGTATCTTTCTATCTATTTCATACTGCTCATGAGCCAAAAAGTGGACATGAGTAAATGACCCCTTACTGAAACTAACCACACTCAGTGTGTGTATGTGTCTGTGTGTGTGTGTTTTGTTGACAACTTCAATAGCAATGCCAGAGATAGCCTCTGTGGAGATAATTTCATAAAGGAAATATAAAGTTAATACAATGGTCATTTGTAAGTCAGGGGCTGATTCCATTTGAAAATACGCTTGTGTAAAAGTTCAGAAGGTCCCAGGGGAGAATGTTGGAAGATTTTATAATATTCCCAAGTCTTCAGGAAATAGGTCATTGACAGAGAAGTTCACTGAGGAATAGGTCAGGGATATAATTCATGTTAGCATTTAAAATATAAATTTGCATGTAATAATGCTTTCTGAGTAAATAATTTAAATGATCTATCTGGTTGTGAATAAAAATAAGATGTGATTGCCCTGCCTTTCAAGCCAGATATAATGAAATGCTTTATGAAGAGTTAAAACAATAAATATTTATTAATTTTGAAGAAGATATTTAACATGTGTATGGAGAGTCAAGGACAAATACTGTAACATCTCTGATCATTTATGGATGAAACTGACTTTCAAGAAAGATAAATGAACACTGAATACTCTATGTAGTGTTAGATAAATTAAATTCCAATATTAAGAAATACTATCATGTTTAAGAGGAAAAATTAATATTTTGTTAATAGGTGTGTAGTATTATGTAATCAATTAACAAAAGTATTTTGTATTTGGTTTCATTTATACACAAATGTGAAACTATCCAGTGGTGCAAAATATATCATGACCTCTATTTGACAAGATTCTCTGAGAATTTGTCTGGTTAATTTTTGTGATTCAATTTCTGTTATGTTTTCACTATGTTAATATTATTTGACACACAATGTTCTGACACAGATGGAGTGATACATAGGACAAATGTCTTTCCATCTTTTTGGTTATACTAAATCAGGAATAAAAAGCTGTAAATTATTTGAGAGTCAACCCTTCAAATGAGGTATGATGTTTCAGAAACATACCTACCTTGATGGTTTCCCAAAACTGGGAACAACTTAACTTCAACATAGCAATTTTACTGAATAAAAGATCTACATAAATTTAATTTGCAGGGGTAATTAATCAAGGAAAAGCAAAGCATATGAGGTCCAAAAGCTCCCAGGCAAACAAAGAGGGAAAATAAAGGGAAATGAGATGAAGTATCAGATATTGAAACAGAAGAGAATCCATGTGGGTCTAGGGAAAGGAAAAGAAGGCTGTAAAGTTTACTAGACAGGGTGATCAAAGAAGAAAGAATTCACCTCTGTACTATATAATACTCTGAGGGATTAGTAGCATGAAATGAAGGTAATATAGAGATCTTCGTGGAGATTGTATGAGTCAGTTAGTCATGGGTATAGTTAAATAAAAGGAAAAGGTAAATGTTAAAGAGATTGTTTTGCTGTGGAATTATTTTCCTATGAAACTAACTGATCATCTAGATTCTTTAATTGAAGCAACTATAATACTAACAACCACAATACTGAAATATCTGTTAAATCCTCATTGTGATTGTCCCTATTCTCTCCTCTATAGTACCAGAATTGTCACAATGTTTTTTGAAGATACAATTTGTCTTGATCGGTTTTCTTATAAAGATCTTCTCCAGTCTTGATAGTTCCCCTGGACTACAGGGAAATCCAACCAGTCCATCCTAAAGGAGATCAGTCCTGGGTGTTCATTGGAAGGACTGATGCTGAGGCTGAAATTCCAATACTTTGGCCACATGATCCGAAGAGCTGACTCATTGGAAAAGACCTTGATGCTGGGAAAGATTGAGAGCAGGAGGAGAAGGGGACGACAAAGTATGAGATGGTTGGATGACATCACTGACTCAATGGACATGGGTTGGGATGGACTCTGAGAGTTGGTGATAGACATGGAGACCTGGCATGCTGCAGTTCATGGGTTTGCAAAGAGTCAGACACGACTGAGCGACTGAACTGAACTGAACCACTTGGAAAATTTCTACTCCAAATAGAATCGGTTTCATGAAAAAGTTCTTGAACTCTCTCAAGGAAAGTTCTTTTTTATTTATTTATATTTTTAATGTCCCTTTAGTAATGGTTTGAGCTGTTAGAGTGCTAGCTACATGGCATTCTAATGTATTTACATTTATTTTCCATCTCTCGCAGTACAAATACCACAAAAATGTTATGTCTATAGCCCAGTGCCTGGCATATGACACATATTACTGAAATGAAAATTATCAAATGAAATATTTATTCCTGAATTATTGTATGTGGGGAAATAAATGGATATTTATATAAGGCATAACAAGACAGCTTTTGTGGGGAACAGCATTTGGCACAGTAGAGTTATTGGATTCTCTGAAATTGTACTATAGCATATTTATAGGAAAAAAATAAAATTCCCTCTCTTTGCCCAGTCTTGTTACTATATATGTTGTCACTGAAGTAGGATCTTGGTTCACATACAAGCATAACTGTTGATCAGAACCAGTGACTAAGTGTGGAGTTCCCCCTGCTGGATTTTACTTATTCTCTCATCACCGCCTTCCTAGAAATCAAGAAACACTGGCCACCGGTTGATTCTTTGAGATATTTAGGACTATTCAATTTGTAAATCTCTAATCAATGTTTCTAATTTGTTAATCTCTAAGAATCATTCAAAGTGTTATTACTGATTATGTCACATACTTAAGAGTGTAGAAATTATACAGCTAAAGATCCACAGGGAATATAAAACATTTAATCACGAAACTGTAGTTGAAGTATTTTAAAATCAGCTTTCTTGTCTGTGGGCAAAAAAAGTGCAGAGTGCCCATGGACTCATTAGATCTGTGCACAGATACATTCCACTCTCATCTTTTCTGGCATGTGAATGTGGGTGGTACTTCCTTGGTTCTATGNTGGGAGGGAGGCTTGAGGGGGAGGGAATATATGTATACATATAGCTGATTCACAGGTTGCACAGCAGACTACTACAACATTGTAAAGCAGTTTTACTCCAATAAAAAAGTAGTAAATAAATATATTGCATAAATATTATCAAAAATAGCATGATAGTATATATAAAGCATCTTGTCTGACACATAGGCCTTCAAATGTTAGTTTTCTTTTGCCTTCCTCTGGTGCTATTAAAAATAAAATTTGCTTCTCAGTGATTCTAAACATAATGACTGTAAAAAGAGTTGAATGGTTCTCTAACTTTGCAAGCTTTTTAACCTGATGTTTTGAAGATATACATTATTAAGGATTCAGTTTTATGGTACAATATGAAAATATACCACATTTGAAAAATTCTTGATGTTGTAGATTGATACTTGGTATCTTCTGCTTTAGATTCTTGAGTCTTCTTTGTCTTCAAAAGAAGTTTTGTCTTTCTTGGAAGTTTTATCTTTCTTGGAAGTTTAATTCTCTAAGCTAATCATGTTTAAAATTCTGTTCTTTTCCTTGAGACAGGCTTTAATTATTTTGGGTAAAGAAACGAATATCAACTATGTCCAGTTTAGTTTTCTTTGGGAACTCAAAGCTGTGGCCTGGGTGACATCTGTTTCATTGTTACAAATCCAAACACAGTAGTAGCTGCTTAATGTTGTATTTGGGGTTTCGAAATGAGAACTGCAGTGATCCTAGTCTAGATAGCAGGCTCTGTATCTACAAATCATTCAGGATCCTACACATAGTCAAACAGTTAGCAGAGTTCTTAGGTTACAGAGTTCTTAGTTCTTACAGTTCTTAGGTTAATTTCTCCAGGAGACTGTGTTATGCGCTCACCTTTGGATAGCATCTGCTCCCTCCCTCTCTTCGTTTTCCCGTTGGTTTAGGATTTGGTAAACAGTGCAGGTTGTCTAGCTCATTCTTGCTGTATGATTAGAATTTTTAGCATGTGAGTCTGTCTTCCTCTTTAGATTTTGAGCTCTCACAAGGTTGAAACAAGGAATAAGAATAGAGAAAGACAATATTGTCAGTATCTAGATCTGTTGTAACACGCAGCTTATTCTTTGTGGGCAAGGGCATGGGTTTCCTGAACTAGCACAGACAAGCCTCATTTTTGCAGACTCAAGATAATGTTTCTGAAAGTGCTTTAGGCAAATACGATATACTAAGAATTTCTGGTCCTTTTCTTGATCTCCCACAAATTGGTTATCATTTTGTTTGCCTCTCACATCATTGAGGACTGGCTTTTTTTTTTTTTTGAAATTGTATATTTTTTTAAAAGTACCATTACTATGCAGTTTTATCTTTTAGTGCTACATAGCTTGTGAGCAGGAGTGGGATAGAAAAAAACAGATGGATGAGTTTGATATTAACTGAGTGCACAGATTGGAAGAGAGGCAGTGTGTGTGATCACTGCATTGCTTTTGGAGTTGTACAATCTGGGTAGTGTTGGGCAAGTACGTTCATCATTCTAAGCCCTGATTTCCTCATCTCTGGAATGGAGCTAGTGATAGGGAAAGTGAAACTTGCTCAGTCATGTCTGACTCTTTGCAACCTCATGGAATTCTCCAGGCCAGAACACTAGAGTGGGTAGCCGTTCCTTTCTCCAGGGCATCTTCCCAACCCAGGGATCAAACCCAGGTCTCCTGCATTGCAGGTGGATTCTTTACCAGCTGAGCCACCAGGGAAGCCCAAAAATACTGGAGTGGGTAGCCTATCTCTTTGCCAGTGGATCTTCCTGACCCAGGAATCGAACCAGAGTCTCCTGCATTGCAGGTGGATTCTTTACCAGTTGAGCTATGAGGGAAGCCTTCATACTTCTAATAATACATCTCAAGTAAGGTGTTTATTAAATGCCTAATATATAGTATATTAGATACTATTTTTATTGTTGTAATTAGGAGAAGAATTGAATAAGTACGTTTATTGGTGAGAGTGTAATTGAAGTAATAGGGAGGATCAGGCTGCCAAGGAAGAAAGTGACACTAGGAGGAATATTAGAAACTGGAGAATAAGTAGGAAGTGAAGGAATTAGAAATGTGATGAGGGTAAAAAATGGATTTAGTAATAGAAAAATAGATAAGAGGTTATGGGAAGCAAAGGAGATGACGGAATTTGAGATTCTAGAGATGGAGCATTTCTGGGTAATGTGATCCGGCCTTTGACAATGGTTGCTGCTGTGGAGAAAAATTCACTTTAAATCAACAGGTATTTTTGGAGCCCTTACTGTGTGCTATACACTGTGCTAAGCATCGGGGAATATAAAATTTGAGCCAGATCTCATTCTATTAGGGGGGCCAAAACTAGCTGTTCCTCATTCAGTTGAATGAAGTTGCCCATGACAGTGGCAGGACTGGGATGACAATGAAGACTGAGAAACCTTCTATTTTACTGAAAAATGCTTGAGTGGATTGACTTATTTTTCATTGGTTTAACATACTATAAAAGGCTCTCTGAAATAGGTGCATTCCCTCAATGGGAATAAAATAATTAGTAGCATTAATTTAAAAGACAGCTGTCCTAAATTTATTTATTTCACTAGGTCTTTTTTCCCCCTCCCTATCTTTCCTTTTTAGCCACTAGTGTACAGCTTAGATGATTGACCCAGTTCTTTTTAGTTTTAGAGGAGTGATTTGCAGAGTGAGTGGGACTGTGTCCTCTTGTTTCTGAGTAGATATCCTAGAAAAGGAACATGCCCCAAAGAATAACACAGTTAGGACAGAAAAGAGGAACTCATGTTATAGCCAGGAGGATTGTTCCCTGTGCCTTTCAGTTGGAAGTTGTAGGCTTTGAAGTATAGGAAGCTTATTTTGTAAAAAAAAAAAAAGAAAAGTCTAGTACTGATCAGCATTTATTTTAAAATTACATATCCCATACCACATAGCAATAAACTGAATTTTATATTGTTGACTTGAACTTATGCTGATTATTTCTGGGTTCCTTGCATCCGGTGATGGTAGCACGCGTGCATGCTTAGTCATGTCCGACTCCTTGTGACCCCATGGACTATAGCCTGCCCGGCCGCTCTGTCCATGGGATTCCCAGCAAGAATACTGGAGTGCGTTGCATTTCCTCCTCCAAGGGATCTTCCCCACCCAGGAGTCGAACCGGTATCTCCTGCACTGGCAGGCAGATACTTTACCACCGATCCATCTGGAAATCCTGTTGGTAGCATAGATCCATACGTGTTTGATAGAGATTATGATAATTATAATTTAAGTGTACTTCTTATATTTTTTCATGATCTATTTATAGTAAGCAGTGTCCCCTACAGGTTATTATGTGCTTTTCTGATATCTTATAGCTGTCAAAGTTGAATGACAATCTGTATGTTCTTTCTGTTACTAAATAACATGCTCATTTTCTTGGAAGCCCAAAGGATTTTTTTAAGTTCTGTAATACCTTTCAATGTTCGTTATGCTGGTTTGATTTTCTCAGGTATATGGTGTGCTCTTTTGAATCTTTTTTCAAGTAATTTTTTTTTTGGATCATTTGCTTGCTTTGCTTCTTTAGGGACTCCTATTAAAAGTATGTTGGATCTCTTATATGTTGAGTTGGCCAAAAAGTTTGGGTATTCCATATGCTATTATGGAAAAACCAGACTGGACCCACTATATGACTTTCTCTCAAGTCTTTTAAGTATTTTTTAATTAAAAAATTTATTCTTTTTTTAAAAAGTAATTTATGTATTTCCAACAAATTTATAAAACTCAGCAGTGGCCACAGGACTGGAAAAGGTCAGTTTTCATTTTAGTCCCAAAGAAAAGCAATGCCAAAGAATGTTCAAACTACCATATGATTACACTCAGCTCACACACTAATAAAGTAATGCTCAAAATTCTCCAAGCCAGGATTCAACAGTACGTGAACCATGAACTTCCAGATGTTTGAGCTGGATTTAGAAAAGGCAGAGGAACCAGAGATCAAGTTGCCAGCATCTGTTGGATCATAGAAAAAGCAAGAGAGTTCCAGAAAGACTCTACTTCTGCTTTATTGACTACGCTAAAGCCTTTGACTGTGTGAATCACAGTGATCTGTGGAAAATTCTTCAAGAGATGGAAATATCAGACCATCTTTCCTGCCTGCTGAGAAATCTGTATGCAGGTCAAGAAGCAACAGTTAGAGCCGGACATGGAACTACAGACTGGTTCCAAATTGGCATAGGAGTATGTCAAGGCTGTATATTGTCATTCTGCTTATTTAACTTATATGTAGAGTATATCATGTGAAATGCCGGGCTGGAATCAAGATTGCCAGGAAAAATATCAATAACCTCAGATATGCAGATGACACCACCCTTATGGCAGAAAATGAAGGAGAACTGAAGAGCCTTTTGAAGAAACTGAAAGAGGAGAGTGAAAAAGCTGGCTTAAAACTCAACATTCAAAAAATGAAGGTCATGGCATCTGATCCCATCACTTCATGGCAGATAGATGAGGAAGCAATGGAAACAGTGAAAGACTTTATTTTTTTGGTCTCCCAATCTTTGCAGATGGTGACTGCAGCCATGAAATTAAAAGATGCTTGCTCCTTGGAAGAAAAGCTATGACCAACCTAGACAGTACATTAAAAAGCAGAGACGTTACTTTACTAACAAAGGTCCATCTAGTCAAAGCTATGGTTTTTCCTGTAGTCATATATGGATGTGAGAGCGGACTATAAAGAAAGCTGAGCGCCAAAGAATTGATGCTTTTAACTGGGTGTTGGAGAATACTCTTGAGAGTCCCTTGGACAGCAAGGACATCCAACCAGTCAGACCTAAAGGAAATCAGTCCTGAATATTCATTGGAAGGACTGATGCTGAAGCTGAAACTCCAATACTTTGGCCACCTGATGAGAAGAACTGACTCACTGGAAAAGACCCTGGTGCTGAGGAAGACTGAAGGCAAGAGGAGAAGGGGATGACAGAGGATGAGATGGTTGGATGACATCTCTGACTTGATGGACATGGTAAGCTCTGGGGGTTGATGATGCACAGGAAGCCTGGCGTGCTGCAGTCCATGGGGTTGAAAGAGTCGAACTGAGTCTCTGAACTGAACTGATCAGTAGTGTATGAGTCATCACAATCTCCCAATTCCTTCTACTGTTTATGATTTTTCTTTTCTAGTATATGGAAATACAGTTGACTTCTATATTGACCTTGTATCCTGCTGCATTATTAGTTCTACTAGCTATTTTGTACATTACAGTTTTACCTCTTCCTTTCCAATCTGTAAGCTTTTTGTTTCTTCTTTTTGCCTATTGTGCTGACTCAAACCTTTAACACAATGTTGAATTTTAGAAGCAGTCAATTTGAACATTCTTACCTTGTTCATGATTAATGAGAAAATGTTCATTCTTACATGGTTAAGTATGATGTTAGCCATAAGTTTTTCACTGATGCCCTTAATCGGGTTAAAGAAGTTCCCTTTTATTTTTAATTTGTTGATCATTTTTTTTCTTAATTGTAGTATAGTTGCTTTACAATGTTGTGTTAATTTCTGCTGTAAACAAAGTGAATCACTTATACATTCATATATATCCACTTTTTAAAAAATTTGCTTCCTGTTTAGGTCACCACAGATCATTGAGTTCCCTGTGTTAAACAGTAGGTTCTAATCAGATATCTGTTTTATACATGGTAGTGTATATATGTCAATCCCAGTCTCCCAATTCATCCCACCCATGATAGTTTTAAATCACGAATGAATGTTGGATTTGTCAGATTTCTGCATCTGCTGAGGTGTTCATGTGTATTTTTAAAAAAACATTGTCACACTGATCTTAAAAAAATTTGCTTTTTATTTTGGGATAATTATAGATTCAGAGACAGTTGTAAGAAATAATAGGAGAGGGCAAGGGTGGGATGATTTGGGAGAATGACATGGAAACATGTATAATATCATATATGAAATGAATCGCCAGTCCAGGTTCGATGCATGATACTGGATGCTTGGGGCTGGTACACTGAGACGACTCAGAGTGATGGTACGGGGAGGGAGGAGGGAGTGGGGTTCAGAAGGGGGAACATGTGTATACCTGAGGCGGATTCATGTTGATGTATAGCAAAATCAATACAATACTGTAAAGTAATTAACCTCCAATTAAAATAAGTAAATTTATACTTAAAAATAAAAACAAACAAAAAAGAAAGAAATAATAGTCAGCCAGGTCTGCTTCATCCACATGGCTGTTCCCTTGTTCTTTGTGCATCCTCTGCCCGACCAGTCCCTGCTTCACCTACACCCTGCCTCGCGACTGTTCTTTCTGCCTGCTGCAGCCAGTGACTGTTCTAATCCTTAAGCCAAAATGGCTCCACGTCCTAGTTTTATTCAAGGGAGACATCTGCCCTTGTGATGGTGGTTAACTGAGGGGCTGTGAGGGAAGTGCCCCAGCTGCTGTTTTCCCTGGTAACTGAGGAGCCAGCCTGATGTCAGTTCCCCCTCTTACTGGTAGCCTCTTTCCGGGGAAAAAGCAAAGATTGCTCTCATGCCCTGCCTGCCATCTGCTGTAAATGGTGGAATATTGCTCCAGGACCCTTTGTTTCAGCCGTGAAAGATTCCCTATCCAGTAAATTGCTGATGTCTCTGTCCCTGTCTCTGGTCTCTTCTGTCTTGAGGCTGGGCAACTTCAAGGTTTGTTGGCCTGTGGGGTGCCACCCAACACTTCTGTGTTAATATTTGAAAAGCTGTAGTATGGTACACAACCAGGATATTGATATCAGTATAATCAAGACAGGTAGGCTTTCCACTACCCAGAATCCCACATGTTACACTTTAGTAGCCACATCTTTTTCTTCCTGCCCCCGCCCCAAACTCTGGGAATCACCTAATCTTTTCTCCATTTGTATAATTTTGCTGTTTCAAGAATGTTATATAAATGGAATTATACAGTATGTAACCTTCTGGGGTTGATTAGTGTTTCATTCGCATACTTCTCCTGAGATTCATCAGGTTGTTGCATCTGTCAATATTTTTTGTTCCTTTTTATTTCTGGGTAGCATTGTGTAGGTATGGATGGACTACAGTGTGTTTAACCATTCACTCATTTACGGACATACAGGTTGTTGACATTTTTTTGGTTCCAGTGGAGCCACTCAAAACATTCATCCACAGGTTTTTGTGTGAACCTAAGTTTTCGTTTCTTTGGGATAAATGCTGAAGAGTACAGTTGCTGGTTGCATGTTTTATTTTCTAAGAACTTGTCAATTTTTTTCTAGAGTGGCTGTACCAGTTTGTGTTTCTACCATCAATGAATGAGTGATTTAGTGTAGTGATACTTCATTATGGGTTTACTTTACCTTCTAGTTAACAATATTGAAGTACTTCCCTGGTGGCTCAGATGGTAAAGCGTCTGCCTACAATGTGGGAGACCCGGGTTCAATCCCTGGGTCGGGAAGATCTCCTGGAGAAGGAAATGGCAACCCACTCCAGTATTCTTGCCTGGAAAATCCTATGGACGGAGGAGCCTGGTAGGTTACAGTCCATGGGGTTGCAAAGAGTTGGACACAACTGAGCAACTTCACTTTAACAATATTGAACTTTTTCATGTGCTTATTTATATACAGTCTGTATATCATCTTCATTAAAAAGTCTCATTCTTTTTGCCCATTGTCTAACTGGATTGTGTGCCTTTTTTTTTTTTTTTTTTAACTGTTGAGTTTGAGAGTTCTTTTTATATTCTAGATATTATTCTTTTGTCAGGCATGTAGTTTACAAATATTTCTCCTCCACTATGGCATGGCTTTTAACTCTTAACAAAGCTTTTCACAGCGCAAAAGTTTTTAATTGCAATAAAGTCCAATTTGTCAATTTTTTCTTTTCTAGATCCTGCTTTCGATGTCAAATTTAAGAGCTCTTTGCTTAACCTAGATTTAGAGGATTTTCTCCTGGGTTTTTAAAAAGTTCTTATGGTTTTACATTTTATAGATTCATTTTACTGTGAGACTTAGGTCAAAGCATTTTGGTTTTATTTTTATTGGAGGTTTGGGGTTTTTTGTTTTGTTTTGTTTTCTGGCATACAGGTGTCTTCTTGCTGCTCTAGCATGATTAGTTGAAAAGGCTGTCTTTCTTTCCTTCACTGATTTACCTTTGCACCTCTGTCAAAATCAGCTGTGCATATTTGTGGAGTGTGTATATATGTGGAGGTTGTTTTCTGGGTTTTCTCTTCTGTTTCATTGATTTATGTGTCTATTCCCCTGCCAATACCATGCTGTCTTGGTTATCGTAGCAATATAACAAGTCTTAAAATTGAATAGACAGACACTTTCCACATTATTCTTTTTCAAAATTGTTTTAGCTATTCTAGTTTTGTTGACTTTCCGTATACATTTTAGAAAAATTCTGTGTACATCCCAAAAATCTTGTTGAGATTTTGATGGTAACTGTATTATTAGTGGTAACACTAATTTGGGAGAATTGACATCTTTATTATGCTGAATTTCTCAATCTGTGAACATAGGTTGTTTTTCTAATTACTTAGGTCTGCTTTGATTTTTTTTAACATTGTGTTTTCAGCATACGAGTCCTGTAATTTTGTTAGTAAATGGTATTTTGTTTGTAATTTCAGTGTTCATGTGTTAAATTTTGTCAAATATTCCCTCTGCATTGATACCTTTGATATTTTTCTCCTTTAACCTGTTAATATGATGGGTTACAGTGGTTTTGAATATTGAACTAGCCTTGCATTCTTGCAGTAAATCCCACTTGATCATGGTGTATAATTCTTCTTTTAATGTATTACTATGTTTTATTTTTTAATATTTTGTTAAGGATTTTTACATCTATATTCATGAGGGATATTGTTCTCTCTGTGCGGGTATTTTAATCTTTCTAGGTTTTGTTATCAGTATAGTGAGAGCTTCTTAAAGTGCTTTCAGAAAGTGTTCTTTTCCCTTCTGTTTTCTGGAAGAGAATGTGTAAAATGATATTAACTCTTTGTTAACTGTTTGGTAGAATTCTCTAGTGAAACAATCTGAACCTTGAGATTTTTTTTCCAGGAATTTTAAAATATGAATCCAATTTCCTTAATAGTTGTAGAACTATTCAAATAATGTTTTTTTGTATTGGATAAATTGTGGCAGTTTGAGTTTTTTGAGGAATTGGTCTATTTTGTCTACGTTTTCAGTTTTATGTGTGTAGAATCACTTATAGCATTTTCATATTATCCTTTTTGATATGTACGGGGACTATGGCAATAGCTCCTGTTTTAATTGTGACGTTGGTAATTTGTGTCTTCTCTCATTTTTACTTTGTCAGTCTTGCTAAAAGTTAATCAGTGTTAATGATCCTTTAAAAGAACCGAGTCTTTGTTTCATTATTTTTTTCTATTGTTTTCTGTTTTTATTCCTTTGCTTGCATTGTGACTGTTTTGTTCTCAATATGAAAAATTAGGTTACTAATTTGGGATTTTTGCCTCTTTTCCTCTTTCCTTTCATAAATGTATACATTTATTATTATAAATATAATAATTTTATATTTTGTATTTCATTTTCACTCAATTCAGTATATTTTTAAAAATTGTCCTCTTTGACACAATTATGTAGAAGTGTGTTGTTTCATTTCCAAGAATTCGGAGAGCTTTCTGTTATCTTTTTATTATTGATTTCTAGTTTGATTCCGTTGTGGTCAGAGAGAACTCTTTGTATGAGTTCAGTTTTTAAAAGGACTGTTTTATGGCCCAGGATGTGGTTTTCCATGGTGTATGTTCTTTGAGCACTTGAAAAGAATGTGTATTCTGCTGTTGTTGGATGGAGAGTGTTCTGTAAAAGTCAATTAGATCTTGTTGGTTGCTCTTGAGTTCTATGTCCTTGATGATTTTCTGTTTAGTTCCATCAGTTGTTGGAAGAGGATAATGAAAGTCTCCATCTAGCTGTGTATTTGTCTAGACAACTTCTCTTTTCAGTACTGTAGTTTTTATTTCAAATTATTTTGCAATTATATTTGATGTATACACATTTAGAATTGCTATGTCTTCTTGGTAGATTTCCTCTTTTATCATTTTATCATCAATGTCCCTGTTTCTGGTGATTTTCTTTACAAGGGTATTGACTTTATCTGACCTTAATTTGGCCACCACTGTTTTACTTTGGTTTATATTTCTGTGTTATATTATTTTCTCTCCTTTACTTTCAACTTGCTGATATTGTTATATTTGAAATTAGTTTCTTATGGCTACATTTAGTTGAGTCAGGTCCTTTAATCCACTCTGCCAATCCCTATCTTTTAATTGGTATAGTTAGATCATTTACCTTTAATGTAACTATTTATTTACAGTCTTAAATCTACCATTTAATTTTTTTCCTGCTTTTATTTCCATGAAATATTTTGCCTTCCTATCTAAGAGGTATTAGTGATCATATATTTTCCTAACTGCAAAGTAAGTAAATAAAATTCACTGACTGTTCATATTAAATATTCATGACATCAGTTCATGCAATGAGTTATCCATTCATCCATCCTTTTAAGAGACTTTTGCCAAACCTTTACTTTGGCCCAGGCATTGTCAGATGAAACATTCCTTTTTCAGGTATTTCTCTCCTCTTTTAGTTCTTTAGTGGTCTATTTGTTTCTTATGGTGTTGTAGTAAATCATCACAAACTGGATGGCTTCAAACAACAAAAATGTATTCTCTCACAGTTCTGGAGGCTAAAGGTAGCAAGTACTTTTTTAGGAACTGCTGCTGCTGCTAAGTAGCTTCATTAGCAGCTAGTAGTTGCTAAAAATAGCAACTGAATCTGAAATCAGTAGCCACTGAGTCAAAATCAAGGTGTCAGCAGGGCTCTGGGGAAGACTCTGTTACTTGTCTATTCTAGCTTCTGGTGGATGTCAGCATTCTCTGGCTTGTGGCAACATCACTCCAGTCTCTGCTTTCTGGTCAGATTGCCTCCTATTCTGTCTTCTCTGAATGTCTCTTTTAAGGACACTTGTTATTTGGTTTATAGTCTACTGGATAATCCATGACCAGCTCCTTATCTCAAGATCCCTTTTAAAATTAAGATAACATTCACAGTTTCCAGGATTATGGTGTAGATATATTTTATAGGGGGGGCACTATTCAACTTGGGCTTCCCAGGTGGCTCAGTGGTAAATAATTCGCCTACCAGTTCAAGTCTGTATATTGTCACCCTGCTTATTTAACTTATATGCAGAGTACGTCATGAGAAAAACTGGGCTAGAAGAAGCACAAGCTGGAATCAAGATTGCCAGGAGAAATATCAATAACCTCAGATATGCAGGTGACCCCACCCTTATAGCAGAAAGTGAAGACCTAAAGAGCCTCTTGAGGAAAGTGAAAGAGGAGAGTGAAAAAGTTGGCTTAAATCTCAACATTCAGAAAACTAAGATCATGGCACTGGTCCCGTCACTTCATGGCAAATAGATGGGGAAACAGTGGCTGACTTTATTTTTCTGGGCTCCAAAATCACTGCAGATGGTGATTGCAGCCATGAAATTAAAAGACGCTTACTCATTGGACTCCGGGAGTTGGTGATGGACAGGGAGGCCTGGAGTGCTGCGGTTCACGGGGTCGCAAAGAGTTGGACATGACTGAGTGACTGAATTGAACTGAACTGAACTACTCATTGGAAGGAAAGTTATGATCAACCTAGATAGCATATTAAAAAGCAGAGACATTACTTTGTCAACAAAGATCCATCTAGTCAAGGCTATGGTTTTTCTAGTAGTCATGTATGGATGTGAGAATTGGCCTATAAAGAAAGCTGAGCACAGAATAATTGATGCTGTTGAACTGTGGTGTTGGAGAAGACTTGAGAGTCCCTTGGTCTGCAAGGAGATCCAACCAGTCCATCGTAAAGGAGATCAGTCCTGGGTGTTCATTGGAAGGACTGATGTTGAAGCTGAA
>SJYA01002677.1:107961-123645 GCA_006410615.1 Neotragus moschatus
ATCCAACCAGTCCATTCTGAAGGAGATCGGCCCTGGGATTTCTTTGGAAGGACTGATGCTAAAGCTGAAACTCCAGTACTTTGGCCACCTCATGCGAAGAGTTGACTCATTTGGAAAAGACTCTGATGCTGGGAGGGATTGGGAGCGGAGGAGAAGGGGATGACCGAGGATGAGATGGCTGGATGGCATCACTGACTCGATGGACGTGAGTCTGAGTGAACTCCTGGAGTTGGTGATGGACAGGGAGGCCTGGCGTGCTGCGATTCATGGGGTCGAAAGGAGTTGGACACGACTAAGCGACTGAACTGAACTGAACTGAGCAATTGAGCATGCACATAGAGGAAAGTAATACAAGTAACTTCTCATTTCAGATAGAATAAAACTCCTCACCATTCTCTAAAATGACCCTGACTAGCTTTCTACCTCACCTACCATTCTTTTCTGTTTCTTCCATCAGGACAGAAATCTTGTCAGTCTGATTTATCACTCTGTCCCTAGAATGTAGAACAGTACTTGGCAAAAATAGGCACTCAAAAATAATTTTAAAATGAGCATTGATTTAGCTTAATATTCTGAGACAGTAAGTGTCTACCTGAAAGATCAATGACACATTGGCCTGAACCACTAATGGCATTCTTGGATGAGAAGTATAAACAGTCTATCAGTGAAGTGATACGGTGCTGATTTACATTTCTAGGGAGACCTTTTTTGTGTGGGGAGGATTGGAAGAAAGATACATATTAAGGAAGAGATAAAGTAGACTTAATCATATGAAACTTGATTATTTAAGATCAATATATGTGGTGCCCCCATCTTTTGATTCTGGAAAGATTTATTGCTTCTACTTTTCTCATAAGTTTCTCCCAATGTGATTATTTTATATCTACTGAATAAAAGTAGATTTAAAAGATTTTATTAAAAATTTTTTATAGACAACCTTTGCTATGTAAATAAATATGTTTGTTACTGAAAGCTTTACCTACTCTTTAAGTTCTGTTTCAATGGTACAAAAATGTGGATAACCAAGATAATAAAGTGAAGAACCCTCCCTGTGGGCCAGCCCTTGTGCTCAGCAGTTTAGATACATCCTCTTAAACTTCTTAACAATTCCATGCCATGTATTTATTCTTGTTTGACAGTTGAGAAAATCTAGGCTGAAAAAATTCTGTTCAACTATAATATTTTGTTTAAGCATCCAATTATGTAATTTATTCTTATAATACACCAAGAAAAGAAGAAATAGTCTTAACTAAAGGAGTTAAAAAGCACAGAGATGCTACAAGTTGCCTTTTCCTTTGGTTTGTACTTCAAAAATAAAAGTACTTGTCTTCCCCACTGCTGGTGATGTTTTCTGAGAAAAGTTAAAAGTTAAGTTCTTGAAAAAAGAAGGGTTTTGTAAAGGCAACACAGTTCTACATAATAAGCAGAACATGATGTTCCAGACTCCCTGCAGGTCATGAAAAGCCCACAATAGAGTAGGTCTCTACTGACAGGCTAAGCATTTAAGGACACTCTGATGTGAAGTAAGGTGAAGAAGAAAGTGAAGTTATTCCTGTAATGTCAGATTGATGGAGAAAATTTATCAGGGTCAGAATTGATTTTATGAGGAGTTTTTACAGGAAAGGAAGCATACAATTGTGTAGCTTATTCTTCCAGTTCACTAAGAAAAAAAAGAAGTAGCATTAACCAAAAGATTTAGAGAGCATAGACAGATGGTATAAAATGACTCTTCTCTGGTTTATAGCTCAAAAATAAAAGTACACTGACCACAATGCATTCTGAAAATAATATCTGTGTTGTATCTTTTTATGTATATCCATAAAGACAAAATAGAGTAACATCATTAATTCTTTGACGATAGTAGTAAATTCAAGGAAAACATTGACTGTAAATTTAGTTGTTTTCTGGGCATATATAAAAATCACACAAGCTAGTATTCTTAATAGATCTAAAAATACTGCCTTTCAGTATGATAAATTCTAGTGGAGACCAGTGTTCTCACTTGAATTTCTTAGTCATCAATCATTTGTTATTTTTATCCTGCCTACAGTAAAAATGAGCTAGAATTTCTGAATCTCTTAATTAGAAAATCTTTTATTTCTGTGATAATGGGGCCACCATTACTACTTGAATATGGTTTCTGACTTTAGGCATTTGGATGACAGAAAGGATAATTTATGGATATGTTTATCTACAAACCTTGCAAAATTATAAAACTAAGAAGATATTCACATATTGCACCATAATAAAGATCTTTGTTTGATTTAAAACTGTATGGATTTACTAGCCTCTTGGTAGTTTGTTGAGGTAGATAGCCTAGAAAATGTTGCCATAGCAGAACATCTTGACACTCTCGATGAGGTCTCACAAGCATTCTTTTAAATGTACGGTTAAGCTTGTAAGAGAGTAAGGAATATTCAGGGCTCAGAAACAGAATAGTCCCATCCACTTCTACTTAGGTATGTGCAGGAAAGCATCATTCCCGTTCTAACAATGATGGCTTGTGTTCACAAAATTCACATGATCGTAACTTTTCTCAAGCCCGTTGGAAGTGGTCACAAAGAAACAAGTGAACTCTATTCAGAAGAGCTCTCTGAAGAGCAATGGGACACAAGGATGCTGACTTTTGACAAGAGTTTCAGAGAAAGAAGTGGCCACCAGATAAAATCGTTAGGAAAAATCAGCTAACCTGTTAAAAAGTTTTTAAAGATCGCTGTCCGTTTGGAATAGCTCAGAGCTCCAGACACAAGGGAACTTGGCACTCACTTGTGGGCTCTTTGCCACATGCCCCCTTGGGCAGGATAGGAGGCTGGAGAGAACCTGGTGATGCAGGTGTGACTGTTTGGTGATTCTTACTGGGGAACAGGGAACCACCCACTTCCTAACAGTGACGTGCGTGGACATATAGGGAATTTCAGCAGAAAGAATCGAATGAGAGTGCGTACTTACAGGATGACCAGATACATTGCTAGCCCTGCTCTGTGCTGTGTCTTCAGCTCCTTGGCTGTAACTAAATGGATATGTTTCAATATTGGAATGTATATCATCAATAGCAGCCCCTCAAAGGTAGGAAAACATGTCTTTGACTTTTCTCCAGTTTCTCAGAATATTTAGTGTAATGTTGGTACTTAATAAATAGGAGTTTCCTGGTGGCTCAGTAGTAAAGAATCCTCCTGCTTAGCGGGAAATGCAGGTTCCATCCCTGGGTTGGGAAGATCCCCTGGAAAAGGAAATGGCAACCCGCTCCAGCATTCCTGCCTGGGAAATCCCATGGACAGAGGAGCCTGGTGGGCTGCCATCCATGGGATCACAAAGAGTCAAACACCACTGAGCAACTAAATAGCAACAGCAATTTAATAAGTAGCTGTGACTGAAATTAAAATTATATTATCAAAATTAGACTTTCATTGGCTTAGAGATTAGAAGGGGAAAGTGACTGACTAGAGAGAAAAGAAGATATTACTTGCTTATAGAAATGTGTCACATTTTCCAGTGCCATCTCCCCCTGTAAACCATTTATAATTTCTTTTTTCAAAAAATGTTTAATAAAGTGGAACATTTGAAATGGTTATTTATAGCTCTTGTGTCCATTAGTTATTTCTTTGAAATGGGCACATCCTTTTTTTTGCAGTGTTTTAAATTTTTATTTATAGTTCGAGTGTAAATCATGAAATTTCTGATGAGTCTGATTTATTATGTGTGAAAAACGACAGAGTTGTTCCAGCTCAAAGTTCAGTTTCAGAACCATGTTCTTGAAATGCACTGATCTTTTTGGGTGTCCTGGTGGTTATGCATGGCTGGATACTTCACTGCATGCTTGCAGGCATCAAGTGATAGTTTCTATTGGTACAGATGTTCCCTTTTCTGGAAAGATATCTTCTGATATTTTTATGTGTACCTCCTCATGAACCTTGCTGATCACTGAAACAGATTAAAAGAAGGGTAAAACACACCCTTTTTATTCCTATCTGCCACCTCCTCTTTATTTCCCCTCTCAGAATTTGATTTTTGATACTCTCAACTAGTTCTCTCCATCCTTCATGTAAGTGTGGAACATGGCAGTGAGTGATCAGGGAATGAATGAGATACTGTAGTTAAATTGTTAAAGATATTTCAGGGTTGGCGTTCCAATTATTCATATTTAAATCAGTTGTAAAGTCTTTTATAAATAGTATAATTATATAGTAAAAAGAGTTGTTCACTATTACTGTTAAGTACTAAAAATTCCCATACTGTGACTCTCAGAACCCCAGATATTTTATATGTCTTAGATTTATATTTTAATATAAAATATAAATACTAGGTTAGTATTTTAATATCTGCCCCAGGTTAGTATTTTCATATTTAACTCCCTATTGTTTAATTTCAAAATAATCAGTGATGTTATCTCTAAAAATATACAAAAATACTTTGTAATTTTAGGATTCCTTTACCTGCAATCTTTACATTAGATATGTTTATCAGTTTTATTTTAAAAGTTTAGTTTCCAAATACCTGGACCCAAAATATTTACTCTTTTGGAATAAGCCAATGATTTATTTATGCTTCTCTTTTGTGTATTGTAAAGAGAAAGGCCTNTTTATCTACAAACCTTGCAAAATTATAAAACTAAGAAGATATTCACATATTGCACCATAATAAAGATCTTTGTTTGATTTAAAACTGTATGGATTTACTAGCCTCTTGGTAGTTTGTTGAGGTAGATAGCCTAGAAAATGTTGCCATAGCAGAACATCTTGACACTCTCGATGAGGTCTCACAAGCATTCTTTTAAATGTACGGTTAAGCTTGTAAGAGAGTAAGGAATATTCAGGGCTCAGAAACAGAATAGTCCCATCCACTTCTACTTAGGTATGTGCAGGAAAGCATCATTCCCGTTCTAACAATGATGGCTTGTGTTCACAAAATTCACATGATCGTAACTTTTCTCAAGCCCGTTGGAAGTGGTCACAAAGAAACAAGTGAACTCTATTCAGAAGAGCTCTCTGAAGAGCAATGGGACACAAGGATGCTGACTTTTGACAAGAGTTTCAGAGAAAGAAGTGGCCACCAGATAAAATCGTTAGGAAAAATCAGCTAACCTGTTAAAAAGTTTTTAAAGATCGCTGTCCGTTTGGAATAGCTCAGAGCTCCAGACACAAGGGAACTTGGCACTCACTTGTGGGCTCTTTGCCACATGCCCCCTTGGGCAGGATAGGAGGCTGGAGAGAACCTGGTGATGCAGGTGTGACTGTTTGGTGATTCTTACTGGGGAACAGGGAACCACCCACTTCCTAACAGTGACGTGCGTGGACATATAGGGAATTTCAGCAGAAAGAATCGAATGAGAGTGCGTACTTACAGGATGACCAGATACATTGCTAGCCCTGCTCTGTGCTGTGTCTTCAGCTCCTTGGCTGTAACTAAATGGATATGTTTCAATATTGGAATGTATATCATCAATAGCAGCCCCTCAAAGGTAGGAAAACATGTCTTTGACTTTTCTCCAGTTTCTCAGAATATTTAGTGTAATGTTGGTACTTAATAAATAGGAGTTTCCTGGTGGCTCAGTAGTAAAGAATCCTCCTGCTTAGCGGGAAATGCAGGTTCCATCCCTGGGTTGGGAAGATCCCCTGGAAAAGGAAATGGCAACCCGCTCCAGCATTCCTGCCTGGGAAATCCCATGGACAGAGGAGCCTGGTGGGCTGCCATCCATGGGATCACAAAGAGTCAAACACCACTGAGCAACTAAATAGCAACAGCAATTTAATAAGTAGCTGTGACTGAAATTAAAATTATATTATCAAAATTAGACTTTCATTGGCTTAGAGATTAGAAGGGGAAAGTGACTGACTAGAGAGAAAAGAAGATATTACTTGCTTATAGAAATGTGTCACATTTTCCAGTGCCATCTCCCCCTGTAAACCATTTATAATTTCTTTTTTCAAAAAATGTTTAATAAAGTGGAACATTTGAAATGGTTATTTATAGCTCTTGTGTCCATTAGTTATTTCTTTGAAATGGGCACATCCTTTTTTTTGCAGTGTTTTAAATTTTTATTTATAGTTCGAGTGTAAATCATGAAATTTCTGATGAGTCTGATTTATTATGTGTGAAAAACGACAGAGTTGTTCCAGCTCAAAGTTCAGTTTCAGAACCATGTTCTTGAAATGCACTGATCTTTTTGGGTGTCCTGGTGGTTATGCATGGCTGGATACTTCACTGCATGCTTGCAGGCATCAAGTGATAGTTTCTATTGGTACAGATGTTCCCTTTTCTGGAAAGATATCTTCTGATATTTTTATGTGTACCTCCTCATGAACCTTGCTGATCACTGAAACAGATTAAAAGAAGGGTAAAACACACCCTTTTTATTCCTATCTGCCACCTCCTCTTTATTTCCCCTCTCAGAATTTGATTTTTGATACTCTCAACTAGTTCTCTCCATCCTTCATGTAAGTGTGGAACATGGCAGTGAGTGATCAGGGAATGAATGAGATACTGTAGTTAAATTGTTAAAGATATTTCAGGGTTGGCGTTCCAATTATTCATATTTAAATCAGTTGTAAAGTCTTTTATAAATAGTATAATTATATAGTAAAAAGAGTTGTTCACTATTACTGTTAAGTACTAAAAATTCCCATACTGTGACTCTCAGAACCCCAGATATTTTATATGTCTTAGATTTATATTTTAATATAAAATATAAATACTAGGTTAGTATTTTAATATCTGCCCCAGGTTAGTATTTTCATATTTAACTCCCTATTGTTTAATTTCAAAATAATCAGTGATGTTATCTCTAAAAATATACAAAAATACTTTGTAATTTTAGGATTCCTTTACCTGCAATCTTTACATTAGATATGTTTATCAGTTTTATTTTAAAAGTTTAGTTTCCAAATACCTGGACCCAAAATATTTACTCTTTTGGAATAAGCCAATGATTTATTTATGCTTCTCTTTTGTGTATTGTAAAGAGAAAGGCCTTCTGGATGCATATGATGTGGGTTTATTGGAGGCAGCAGTTTCCTTCTCTGCAAGGACTGTATTACGTTGTCTACAAAATGCTTTCTTGCAGCATTCATGCTAACTAAAGACTGAATTGAAACACAGAAGTGTCTAGTACATTTTCCTTCCTTGAGTGGGACTTGTTTTTTTTACATTTGAAAGTGTACCATTCACTCATTTATAAAATGTCTTATTTCGTTTTTGAGGAATTTGAGTTGGAATGCCAGCCACACGATAGTATGTAAGAGGAACAGTAACTGGCATTAAGGCATGCACTTAAGCAACAGAGGAATTTACTTTTCAGTGTCTTCCAAGGTCCATGAGGATGCACACTTATTTACCCAGAGAGTATGGATCTCACTATGTTTATCCAGAGGGTGTGACTCTGTGGAGGAGAAACAGGACCTGGTAAGTATCACATTCTTATTGTATTATGTTTCAGAAAAATATGTTTAGAAATCAGTTGAATTTTAGCATTGATGAAGTCTCTTAGTCTGTGCTGATTTCTTAACAGTGGACAGTACCAGATGTTGAAGTCAGCACAACAAGAGAAAAACCCAAATCCTGATAAGACTTGAGGATTTTTCGAAAATTAAATGCAAAATAGTTGGGGCATATGTTGCTGCGGGAGTCAAGACTAAGTAATACAGTAAGAAGATGTGAAGTTGGAGAACTCCTCCTGTTCCTCCTTTGCATAAAGTTCACACACGTCCAAAACCCAGGACTTTAATGACTTTAAGAGGGGCAGAATCACATCTCTTGGAACTTAAAACAGCAGACTCATGTGAACTGGAACGCACACTGTGGCCTTCACAATTTATTTAAATATTTCTTTGCAAAGTGCTTTCTGTTTCTAAATAAAAGCTGTGCCTTCTGAAACCTGTAAGTGATGAATCCTGGCCACATCAAATCTTCTAGAAGTGTTTTCCAAATCCAGAATTCTTAGTTTGGAGCAAATGTTTTTTTTTTGGAAACTTTATGAGAAGGGGATGTGGGAGGGTTATTTCAGAGACCAGTTGCTACTCTGCTTTATACCTTATCATTGCTTCTCTTTTTCTTTTCAGCCTGGAACTTTTAAGATACATAATTGAAAAAAACTTGTGAAATGACGTGTATGTGTGTGGTACAAAAGTTTAAAACAAAATGCAACAGAAATCAGTCACCCTAATATGTGATCAGTTTTCTGGGAATGAACCCCACCATGTAGGCATCTGCCAAGTCTCTGACACTACCACCTACAGACTCAGGGTTGATGTAAGCCATGCCTTAGTAAATGGTGACGAGGAGTGCAGTCTGCGAGGAAGAATTTAATCCTTAGCTTTGGCATTAGGCCAACAAAGCTTAGGTCTTAGAGTTGCCAATGACAAGCATGCTGGCCTTGAGCAAGATGCTTGACAGCTCTGAGTCTTTCCCTGCTGCTGTAGAATGACATACGTTATCTCCTAGTCTGATACCTGGCAGTGGTCTCACCATGCTGAATTAAGGACTCTGAGTACATGGTCTAAATCATGGTTACAGAGACACTGGAGTAGGAAAAATGGCAGGAACATCTCCATACTGACATGATAGAGAATTGAGAATGCATTTCTGTATGATCCATTTTTGCTTTGCCTTATATCTAATTCTCCCAATCCCTAATCTTTAGGACTCACTTCAAAATCTCTTGAAGCCACCTTTTAGGAGATGTGGACAAAGTGTATGAAGGGAGAGAGCCACAAGAGCAGGAAGTTTAGGTGAAAGGGTAAGAGATATTCAGTCATCCAGCAATTACTCACTGAATGCCTGCTGTGTGCCGTAGGAGTTGGGGATACAGTAGTGAATCAGACAAAATCAGACAAAAAAATTCTGCAGTCATGATGCTTGTGTTCTAGATGTGGGAGATAGACTGTAAACAAATGACTGTGTTGTATGTTGGATAATGGTGATGATCAACCCAGTTGGGTCATGGTGAGGGTTGGGGCAGAGGTGTGGCTTTCAGTTTAAAATAGGATCATCAGGGAATGGCTCGCTGAAAAAGTGATGAGAGTAGAGGCCTGAGGGAGTTCAGAGAGCCAACCGTGTGGAAATCTGGGGAAAGAGGAAATTGGGAGCAGATCTTTGTAAGTCATTGAAAAGGTTTTGACTTTTCCTCTGAGTGGGTTGGAAAACCACTGGAGAGTTTTGAGTGGAAAAGTGACATGATCTGACTTTAGAAGAATCTCTGGCTGCTGTAAAGAATGGATAATGGAGAGGCAGTGATAGAATGAGACACTGATTAGCAGGTTATTGGAGTAATTCAGGCTGGAGATGATGGTGGCTTGGACCAGCATGGTAGTGATAAAGGTGACTGATGGTCAGATTTGGGGCAGGATTGACTGCTCATTTGATTATGGGAAGTAAGCAACTGAGAGGAGTTAAGGATGACTCCAGAGTTTTGGGGTTGAAAGTTGGATGGACAGAGTTATCCGGTATTGTTTCCTGAGTTGGAGAAGATAGGAGGAGGAACAGGTTTTGGGGAGAGATGGGTTCAGGTGATGAGACTCTTACCAGATATCCAAGGGTGCTGTAGAGGAGACAGTTGGATATACAGTGGTCATTATGTAAATGCTCAGTTTGCATAAGTTGGTAAGTCATAAAACTTCTGTGTAAATGATTTAAATCAAATCTTTAAGAAGATGAAGCCAAATCTATGTTTTATATATTAGGAAATAATGCAGAAAGACTAATTTTCCTAACATCGCAGATATGAAACTTTGTTTTATGGATGCGAGTTCCACATTGTTCTACCAAGCTTATTAGTTATGAAAATAGGCATACAGGGGACATTTCAGTAGTTATCATTAATTAATTAAACAAAGTAATGCTTTTGGCTATATTTATGTTATGCACATCTACATAGTATTCTAGAGAAATACAGGTGAGACCTTTGTGAGGTTTATATGAAAGATAGGTTTTCTTTTGTTTTACTCTTTGATGTGTTAAACTATTCTAATGTAGACTTTGGCTTTAAAAGGTGAGTGGAGATGGTTATGAATATAACTAATTTTTAAAAACATTCTTTTATTAAGCAAAATTCCTTTTTTAAAACAGTTTACTTCATAGTAATTTGTGTTCTTGTCACTTGTTTAAAGGGGAAAATACATTTTCACAATCATAAGTATATTCCTTTTTTATAGTAAAATGCATAATATTTTTTGAAGCAGAAATACAAGTAATAAAAACACATGCAATTGTCTAAGTTTTGGCATTATTGTTTTCGGGGGGGTGGCAAACTGTACAATACAAATAGGAAAACAGAAGCTGAGATCTGTTAAAAATGCCAATCCTATTATCTAAAGGTGTATGTACTTTTTAAGATTTTTATGCAGTAAAACAATGAAGTGTTATAAATTATCTAAGACATTTAAAACTTTATGTGGTCTAATGAGTTAAACAATCAGGAGCAGATTAATGTAGTTTTCTTAAATAAAGTATTAAGAAGTACCACCTATCCTAAAAGGTCATATATATTTTGTAGAATATGACTGTTTGGTCTCTATGGCCTTGGATTTTTAAAAAATTATAACTTCTGACCTCTCATCTATGTAATAGCAAACTCTTTCTGATTATACAGGAAGCCCTGCATGTTGCAGGGGTGGAAATGCAGTTAACGGCTGCAGTGGCGTTTTTGACCATCCTACAAGACGAATCGGTGTCAGTTCATACATACGCCCACTCCTTCCTCCAAGTCATCCTACTGCACCTGGAGCACAGAGACGCAGGTCAGGGGCCTGGCATGCTTCCTGTACTTATTGTTGCTCATATGTGGCTGTGATCTTTGAGTCATGGGAGTCTGATGACCATAACTGAGTGAGGCTGTTCTCCCTAAGAGTTAGTTGGTCAGTGGTGTGACTAAAATTCATGATGGCTCATTTTGGACCAATCCACAAAATTCAGTGCCATTTGAAGCCTGAAGACCCATAGTTTATGCTTTCTTCTTAGATTTGCTTCTTACACAACACTTATATTTATAGTATTATAGTATAAGAAAAAAGTACACTTTGGGTTAAAGATAACCCCTTGATATTATTTTTAAAAAATCAATGTTTTCCAGATATTGGCTAAGACAGAAAAGCAGAGAAACTTATTACAGTAGCAATAAAGATAATTATTGCTATTTTATAATTAAAGTTTGTTGAAAATATTAATGGCTAAGTTGAAACTGAATTTGTGAGATGGTTAACTTATGTTTTGTCTTTGTCATCCAGGTGTCAGCAACGCATGGTTGGAAACTCTTCTGTCTGTGATAGAAGTATTGCCCAAAGATACCCTAAGGCATGAGGTAAAACTTTTATATATACACTTTAATATTTAAGTTACTCTAAGGTTTTTGTTTTTTTGATAAAAATGGTATTTCAAAAAGAATAGAATTATTTCCTACTCTGAAAGCAGCACGTATTCATTATAGAAAATTTGAATAGTAGAGAATATAGAGGGAAGAAAAATCATGATTCTGTACTTTGCTACTTTTGGCATTCTGGTATATTTTCATTTCACAATTTTTTCCCTGTATATGGTGCTGTTTGACATGTTAGTGATCATAATAAATTTATACATATTTTTCATTTAGCATTATTTTCTTTATTATTTCCTCACATCACTCATTTGGTAGTAGCTATAAATATTTTACTTATTTATGAAATACTTAAGCCTGTTTTCAGTATTTTATTATCAAAGTAAGGCAGTAGTGAACATTTTTGTAGAGCTTTTCCTGTTTTTTGGACAATTTCCTTAACTGTAACTTCCCAAAAAATGGAATTATTGGGTTAGAAGGCATTAATATTCTTAAAACTTTAGACTAGTAATATGAGAAAATGCATGTTAGCATTTCACTTAACTTTATATATTTATTTGGCTGTGCTGGGTTTTGGTTGTGGCATGTGGGATCTAATTCCCTGACTCTGGCCCCCCTGCATTAGCAGCACAGAGTCTTAACCACTGGGCCACCAGGGAAGTCCCTGAAGTTACAATGTTTTGTTTCAGTTCAGTTCAGTCACTCTGTCGTGTCCAGCTCTTTGCAACCCCATGAATTGCAGCACGCCAGGCCTTTCTGTCCATCACCAACTCCCGGAGTTCACTCAAACTCACGTCCGTCGAGTCGGTGATGCCATCCAGCCATCTCATCCTCTGTCGTCCCCTTCTCCTGCCCTCAATCCCTCCCAGTATCAGAGTCTTTTCCAATGAGTCAACTTTTCGCATGAGGTGGCCAAAGTACTGGAGTTTCAGCTTTAGCATCATTCCTTCCAAAGAACACCCAGGACTGATCTCCTTCAGAATGGACTGGTTGGATCTCCTTGCAGTCCAAGGGACTCTCAAGAGTCTTCTCCAACACCACAGTTCAAAAGCATCAATTCTTCAGTGCTCAGCTTTCTTCACAGTCTAACTCTCATATCCATACATGACCACTGGAAAAACCATAGCCTTGACTAGACGGACTTTGTTGGCAAAGTAATGTCTCTGGTTTTGAATATGCTGTCTCCATAACTTTAGTCATAACTTTCCTTCCAAGGAGTAAGCGTCTTTTAATTTCATGGCTGCAGTCACCATCTGCAGTGATTTGGGAGCCCCAATAAATAAAGTCTGACACTGTTTCCCCATCTATTTTCCATGAGGACAATTTAAAAATTAATCTATATGGAACGAAAAACAAATTTTACAGTATCTAACAATTAACTGCTTTTTTCTTTTGAATGTTTCACCCCCTGTATGTACATACAGATCATTAGAGAATTCACCATAAGCCTTAATTCAATTTTTTGTGTGCCTGATTATTTTTGATTGCATGATTTATCATCATTCTTAATAATCCAGAAAGTGTAGTGATCCAGGTGATGAACAACCATGAACCTCAGAATGTAACTGAGATTCTGTAAAAAATATTTAGGATATTAAAATGTTCTTTGAAGAAAATAGCTGACATTAATGTCAGGAATATATAAAGTTTTGTAAATTTGTTCTCTAAATCTTTTCTCTTTAGATTTTGAATCCACTCGTTTCCAAGGCACAACTTTCCCAAACAGTCCAGTCTCGTTTAGTTAGTTGTAAAATTTTAGGAAAATTGACCAACAAATTTGATGCCCTTGCGTGAGTATTTGTACATAACTTTTTGTCTACTTTATTAAATTGATTTATGACTATTGTTTAATAATTATATTTGTACTACATACTGTGTATAGTTTAATTGATTCAAATTTATAGAATATAGAAATCTCTGAAATCTACTGTTCAGATGCATTTCTTCTTGATTTGGCTTTTCAAAATCAGTAAGGGTAACTTTTTTTTATTTCCCGTATTAGTCATTTCCATCATGTACCTAGTGTAGTTTTGAGGATAGCATGATATTATCTTATAGTCTTTAAAAACTGATAAATATGACGTAAAGATAGATTTATGCTCTTTTCCATTATTGCTATGAATTCATTGTGTTGAATAATTTATCTTACTTTGAGGTTTTTGGAGATTGTTTATAATTTATTCGCTACTCTCTGCATAGATGACAAATACTAAGTGGAAAGAATGGAATGTTATGTAATTATGATGCAAGAGTGAGATATAAAATCGAAGAATATTTTGGTTGATGGCTGCTAGAATCAGATAGTCCACTTGACCATAGCCTTTTATCTAGCTAAGATGTTTTAGCTGCCAATTCCAAATTAACCTTTATTATTAAAAGATTCTGCCATCATTAAAGTAGCTGTTAACATGTAAATGTAATCACATATATAAATATACATTGTAAACTGTTGTTGTTCAGTCGCCCAGTCGTGTCTGACTCTGCGAGCCCATGCACTGTAGCATGCCAGGCTTCCCTGTCCTTCAGTTTCTCCTGGAGTTTGCTGAAATTCATATCCATTGAGTCAATGATGCCATCCAACCATCTCATCCTCTGTTGCCCTCTTTTCCTCTTGTTCTCAGTCTTTCCTAGCATCAGGGTCTTTTGCTCTTTGCATCAGGTGGCCAAAGTACTGAAGCTTCAGCTTTAATATCAGTCCTTCCAGTGAATATTCAGAATTGATTTCCTTTAGGATTGATGGGTTTGGAAACTATAAAGCTCTATATTAAAGTATGTTGTTATTAAGCTAAGATTTTAAGGATAATTTCTTGAAAATATAAATTACTCTAAATACTTATTTGCGTGTTTCTTTCTTCTCTCTCTTAGCATTAAAAGAGAAATACTTCCCTTGGTAAAATCACTCTGTCAAGATGTAGAATATGAAGTTCGATCTTGCATGTGTCGGCAATTAGAAAATATAGCTCAGGGCATTGGGTAAGTATACTTTCAATTTCTTGTCACATTTTTGTTTCTGGATTGTCAGACGTGTGTATCCTGTTCTGTATTCCATGAAAATAGGCATTTACTTGAAGAACTAAACTTTTTATGATCTTTAAAAGTGATCATGGTAAGTACCTTCTGATGTGTTTGTATTAAGAGAGATAAAAGTAAAGCTTGCTTATTTAATTCACCTTTTTGTTCCTATATTTTACCCTCTTTGACATCATGACAGGGTTAGATTGTATTTGCCAGCATCTAAACTGGTAAATAGAGAAGGCAATGGCACCCCACTCCAGTACTCTTGCCTGGAAAATCTCATGGACGGAGAAGCCTGGTAGGCTATGGGGTCGCTAAGTCAGACATGGCTGAGCAACTTCACTTTCACTTTTCACTTTCCTGCATTGGAGAAGGAAATGGCAACCCACTCCAGTGTTCTTGCCTGAAGAATCCCAGGGACAGGGGAGCCTGGTGGGCTGCCGTCTATGGGGTCGCACAGAGTCGGACACGACTGAAGCGACTTAGCAGCAGCAGCAGCGGCAAACTGGTAAATATGGACTCCTAGATTGGCTGTCCTTCAACTTCTATTCTGTATACTTCTGGCTATGAGACAAGAGAATGATAGTTTCATAAATCTACTAGTTCGGGCAGTATATACCTTGTCTCTAGTTCCTGAAAAAATTCCTCACCTATAGTCCAGTATGCTGAGAGGAACTAATGAAGAGGGAAAATGTTTGCGTCATACACGTAGGTCCACAGTGATGCCTCATTTCCACTGAACTTTTATGAAACAGCAAATGAGCAAAGAAAATGAATATTATGCTTCATAAAGAAGAAATACAAGTGAATACAAGTGAAATAAAAGAAATACACATATATTCAGCCTCATTGTTTAATCATGTTAGTTGTCACAGAAATACATTCACTTAGGAGTATATATTGAGCAGCTACTGTAAGCTGTAAAAGTAATGATGCAATTACCATGGATATTTCTTACATTTAAACTGTCATTCTTTTCTAGCCAGACTGCAAGCTTCCAGAGAGCAGGAGCCATATCCTCATGATTTTTCCTATTTTATGCAGCATGCAGCTCAGCAACTGATCCTTAATTACATTCTTACCAAAAATTTATTGATTTGATTTGTTTTCTTCTGTTGCTTATTGTGCAGGACAGAACTTACCAAAAGTGTGGTGCTCCCTGAATTAATAGAACTTTCTAGGGATGAAGGCAGCAGTGTGCGGCTGGCAGCCTTTGAAACTTTGGTTAATCTGCTCGACATATTTGATACAGGTGAGTCTGCATAGCTTTGCTTCTGAAAGCATTTTGTTTTCCTGTTCCATGTCACTAGTAGAGGAGGAAGCTGGCTGTAGTATTGTCAGTCTTTCTGATGAGAGTGAGACGTCCC